>JABFOW010000108.1:0-15676 GCA_022817725.1 Archaeoteleia sp. ZL-2020 | reverse complement strand
CTATCGCCACAATATTTGTACAGACAATAGATGTCGCAAGCATATCGAAATATGGTTATTAGATGTATTTAATGAAACGTGACAGTTTAAATATTTCTAAATATAATCAAGCAACAAATGTGAATAGGTAAATAAATAAATTAATAAATTAATAATGATTATTAAATATTTATTAATAATAAATATGATTAATATATTGAATGATAACAATTTTGAAAATTGTTTGAAATTTTTTCAAACAATCAATTATTTGCGCGTATTAGTCTATATGCATAAAATTTTTTTCTGATAATTGACAGTATGAATAATTTTCAAGTTTAATTTTAAATTTAATTTATAACTTGTATGCATATATATTAATATGCGCAAATAATTGATTGTTTGACAAAATTTCTAAGACTTTAGAATAAAGATAAATGCGCTAGGTAGGTGAAAATATTAATAGTTCCAGATAGGGTCAAAATTGTTATCATTATATTTACACTAGTATACACTATACAAACATATTTATTTTATTTAAGATTAAAATGTAATTCAGAAATACGTGATGAAATATTCACGGCATATGATAGGACATTTTGCTACACGGTCTTTTTACAAGAACAATTATTTCTCTAAAACTGACTTATTAATATAAATAATAATACATTGCATGATAATATTAAAGTGTTTTAAATATAAACGTTAAAATGTAAAACATTAATTTGATCTTTAATATATTGATTAGAAATATTGCTGTTTCAACACAATACTTGAAAAGAGATATTTGTATTATGAATTTTTATATGAATGTTAGACGAGGAAAATTGCATAGGAATAATTAATATTTTCATGGAATAAAATATCTTTGATAGTAAACTGCGGATGTGGCACGCATTTATGAAGATTTTACTATATGTATAGAAATAAGTACTACAAAATAAGAAATATTATAATCTGTTGATAGTAAATTTCTTTTAGTGTCAAATTGTACTTAAACACATACGGAGAAACTGTTTAGTTTAATAATTATCATAATTTGCAGCAGACTGAATAAATTCATGACAAAGTAAAATGATTATTTGAATTAAACTAAAAAATGCCAAAGAACTAATAGAGCAACATTTTTTCCAGCTTAGAATAAAAAACAGTGCTTATATTACTGGTCTATATATTATTTAAAATTTGAACATATTTGTATTTAATGTGACACAAATTTGACTAACTTCGTTGAACTAACGATATTGTAAAGAGCCATATATTATTTAATTTCACTTTGGAATGGATTGTACTTTTATATAGATTCTTATTTAAATAAATTAATACATTATAAAAAATTTCGATTTGGCAAAATATACGTACACATTTTGGTGCGCTTTCTACATTATTTAGTGTATTTTGTAAACTGTTCGGTGTAAATCGTACACTATTCGGTATATTTTGTACACTATTCAGTTTATTTGCTACACTATTTGGAGTTTCTACATCCTGTGGTGTATAAAACACATAATTCGGTATGGCAATTCTACTTTTCTCTGACCCAGCGAATTTTTTCTTCAGTGTAGATAAAATTATATTCATATTTCAAGTTTATATTGTGCAATTATCTGATTATTTGTACAATGAGAGGTATTAGAAAATTTTTTAATTATGATTTATTATATTATTGTAGACGCGTTATAACGAAAGGTGAAATGACACAATTTCAGGTCTCTGCAGCAAATTGCTCGACTCGACAAACTGTTCGGAGCACGAGGGCGAGCTCTTCTGCAAAGTTTGCCACGGCCGCAAATTCGGTCCCAAGGGCTACGGATTCGGTGGCGGCGCTGGATGCCTGTCGATGGACCAAGGCGAGCATCTCAAGAGTTCCGAGTGAGTGCCCCCCTGCTGGACGCCTCCCTCTGTACATATTCCGATGACAAATACATCCAAATTCTGTATACCCCGTCATTACGTATTTCTTATTGTGGAGTTGTCGAGTTATCGAGCAACGTAACTTTACACGTATCCCATAGTTCGTATGCATGAACGAGTCACATAGTCCCTTACCGACGTAACCGAACTGATAAGATATACATCCAAGTAATCGTCATATCCAGCTAATTGGCACACGAAGAGAGCTGCAGCATCTACAGCGCGCAGCCGGAAGCCGGAAACAATGTCTCGTCGAATTGGAACCTGAATCCGCGAACCTACAACCGTCTCTGTTTTTTTGATCTATTCTTCTTTTCGACTGTACAACTCACTCCATTCTTCATAAACGTCATTTTCTATTTAATTATATTGTTCTCGAGTTATTTTATAGATCCTTCTCTCCGTCCTCGTTCCTCATCTCACCCTACTCAAAACCCGTACAAAACTCAAATTAGTCTCGAGTTAAAAAATAATTTTTTATTACAAATTATGATGTGGTATGATTGTACCCGAGTTTTTTTTTACTATAGTTATCTGTTATGGTGTTAACAAGGCTCAATTCTGTCACTTTGATATTTCTAAATATTGCATTTCAAGCAATACGCATTTGATTAGAGTTCTTCTGTAGATAAAAAACGTACGTTTGCGAGGTGTTAAAAATATGTATTTATCTCAATTGTCACTTATTTGTATGCAAATGTAGTCAATATAGTATTTTGATCTAATAGAGAATTTCCTTCTTAAGTATGTAAAATTTATTGCAAATAATATTATTCAATGAAATCCGATGCAAATAAATGTAATTTATGATTAATATGTTTTACACCTGGGTATATTCACTGAGAAAAATGTCATTTACATCCGGATAAGGAATTATTTTAATGTAAATGTATAAATATAGATTCAGTTTGTAGTGTACAAATATTTATAACCAATGGAGTTTGTTGACTTTAAATATGTACACGACGAAAGAAATATTTACTTGATTTTAGTAATCTTTTTGGGGTTCGTAATTGCCGTAACTGTAATATTATAGGTGAAAGATAGTTACAAGTGAAATTTATTTCTACTCAGGATATTAATTTGTTCCGAGCAAGTTGAGAGTCAATAAAATTGTGGCTAACCTAACTTAAAATGCGAAACAGTTCAGATAATGACATCTAGAAATAATATTTTTGTTATTTGTACAACAATAATATTATAGTATTCGTGTCATAATATAGTAACTAAAATATATAAGATATTTAATATATATATTGAATTTATGAGTAAGAGATTTAAACTGTAAAATGTGGCACATTAATGTAATTATAGTATATGCCTTAGTATACAAGCAAAACATAATCAACAACGGTATTTCAGTTGCAGCAACAATATACAGATAAAAAATAGTTCATCCATATTGCCGATACAACTGAAATAATTTTCGCAGAGCATTTTTTAGGTTATCCACATTTTCACATTCTTACAACTGTATTATATTTTGTATACAATAATTATACAATTGAAATACGTAGTTAAGTGCGTAGAATAAGTACAAACTTTAATAAAAATAACATATCTCCCGATCATGAAATATTGAATTACTTAAAACACGATTTATCAGATAACATTAACATACGCATACTTTGAAAATATGAGCATTCATAAGATTGCTCATATGGAATATAGAATTGATAAGAAGAATCATACGTCGATGATAGTCATGGATATTTTTCTCAGTGCTGCTCACAGAATTACTGCTATTACTACTTTACTACTACTACTATCGCTGCTATATTAATATCACTATACTAGCAATTACTACTTGATTTCTAATTATTATTTCTTTTTACTCGGCGAGGAAAGGCCTATCATCATCGTTACTTAACGTCATTGAATCTTGATGAGAACGTATAATATAATACGTTTTTCATTAGTGTAATTGCGTTGAGTTACTTTAGGAAAATATTCCTTTCATTAGGAAGTATTTGTAGCAACTGTACGAAGTGCGCAAAGATAGCGACTGAAAAGTTTCTCAGTCAAAACGAAAAAAATGCTGCAAGTGTAAGAAAAGATAAAGTGAGAGAAAAAGCTATCCCTCGCCCCTTTTCCCGCCAGCCCCGCCGAGGTCGAGTCACGGAGGCCAATTGTTAAAAGCGTTACCGCACCCACACACACGAATCCGCGATAAGACATGGTGAGCACCGAGTATTCCGTCCGCCTGCAACGCTTCATCGCCAATCCTGCACGGCCTATCCTTCGATTCGGTAAACTTGCCAAATATCACCAAATATTGTCAAAACAGAAAGGTATACTTTATTTCGGAAAATATACGAATGATAGGAACATTTCGCGAGTTCGCCGAAAGTCGAAATGACGCGTAACATCCTAACCCTCGCTAACTTCCACCTAATCCATAATATGGCAGCCCGAAAGTCAGCTCGCTCTCGCTCGCAGTCTTGTATTTTTTTCACGGATTTTCACATCACAGTGGAAAGCAGTTAAGTTAACAACTCGGAACATGTAAATAGTACTTAAGCTCCATGGTTGACTTAAGTTTTCGTGTTAACTTAACCGATGTTCCGTTGTATTTATGTTGATTCAAGTATTTGTTACTGAATTCATTGATTTTCTTTTGTCTTTTTGTTCTTTTGTTGGGTTCTACCATTCATGTATTGATGACTTTTTCTTTGCCTTATTGTTACGAATTTGCTTCTCGGCTCTCCTCTCGGGGCTCGGCGGAAGCCAATCGCGTGGTCGGGGATTGTCTAACTTAGCTAACATACGCCTAACAACTTTCCTAATTGCTCCCAACTGTATATAAATCGAACGAACGTATTCGCGACACCAACGGCACAATACACAACATATTTTTTTCAAATTATCGAAGGAGATTATCTTACTTAATATTTACTTGTTTATATATGTAAGTCCATTTTGATACTAATTGGTATCCCTTACCTTTTATCAACACCAACAAAACTTGAATAACACTCATCAATATCGTATTAATATATAACGTCAGCAAAGAGGATTTATATATCGTGACAATGTATTACATAAATTATTATGCTCGGCAAAAAATATAGAATGGAAATATCAAAATTCAGATTTAATTTTGGTGAAGTTGTGCCTTTTGGTCTCCGGACTACGTTTTTAGTACGTTGAACGTAGAGTATGCTTGTATATTGTTTTTTTCGTTTATTCATTTTCGTATTGTGCTTGCTTTTTTGTTCTGTTCACGTTGTTATGTATATACGTATTCGAAGACGAAATATTGAACATATACTATTTGTTATTGCTGATTATCCATTCAATAATATCAATAAATAATCATCCATTAAATAATATCCAAAAATATCATAAACCGGATCAAAAACTTCAAAGAGAGTTGTTTATTCAATGTAAAATGGTTCGTTATGCAAGGAATTATTTATGAAAATACATTATTATACAAAATTCATACATTACATCTTAATTTAAAGCTTGGAACATTTTGTGCATTAATAACCATTAATGCAAATATGAAATTAATTTAAAAATATAATTTTCACTGTATTTTTGCACAATTCATTAAAGAATTGCACGATGACTTTGATTCAATTTTTAATGACATGATAATGAATAAATAACTAGTCAAATCGTGGAAAATATTAATATTTTGAATGTTTCCGAATTATCTAAAAATTTTGTAGTGCATGTAAATGTTACAAAATGTAGATTGGCAATTTTTCCGTAGATTGATTTATCATGTGCATTTCAAATGTACGATTTTGTATTTTGCATTGATTATGATCGTTTGCCATCTGTTTTGGAATGCTGTGATAAAAATAGTGTATTTTAGACATTGGGTAACCAAGTCGCTCAGAGCAGGGTGCTGACTCGATAGAAACTAAAAACTTTGCGAACGAGAAAATTCGACTTTTCACCTTGCGATGAGTGACGGTAAGGCATTGGTGTCTAATAAGCTCTGATGTTCTTATAGTGCGCCAAGGATAAATAACGCAATGATGGAATCCCGCGCTATAGCGAAGGCCCCCGAAGGTGAAGGATGTCCTCGTTGCGGAGGATACGTATATGCTGCCGAGCAAATGCTGGCGCGAGGACGGGTAAGTGTAATTCACGTTTGACACGCAACGTTTCAAATCGCAAAGTAGCTTGAACCACCGTCCTTACATTTTTGTGGGACTGTCTATCTAATATCGTTAAATACCATAGTGCTACGATCGATATATTATTTCCATTCAAATTCGAATCGTATCATTTGCATATAAAAAATTATGAACTTTATTTAAGGAACTTAATTATACAAAGAAATAATTCTTCGAAATGGTCTTTTGATACATTTTACAACTTGATGGTACCGTCCTAAACCAGGTTGAAAACAATGATTTTTTGTAACAGAAAACCCATTTTTTAATTTTTATTATAATATGTTTTTTATTTATAAAATGATCCTAAATGTATTCTATATGATTTCGTATAACATTTTAAAATCTATTCACATTTTTGTCTCAATATTTAAACTTTTATTTGTTATAGTTGTAAAATATTAGCTGTTTAAATTAATAATCGTAATGATGAGTTTTCAATACAATTTAGATCGATAAATAATTAAATATTATATATTTTATGTCTTACCGTATGAAATAACATTCTTTTGATTAGAAACAACATTTTGAATGTTATTTTCGGTTTATTTATATAATAAAGATCTAACATTTAATAATAAATTGTACTAAATACAGTCGATAAATAATAAATCATTATTGTTAAATACATTAAATACAAAATTGTTTAACTCAAAACTCGAAGGTTATACATATTTTTAGACTTTAAAAATAACGACCCACTTAATGTCTCTGATTCTATTGCTGGAAATGTGTTTCTCAACAGAAGTAAAAAAAGAAATATTTAGTGCCTATGCGAGGGTTCTGCGCCAATTTCGCCTGATGGTTTTACGTAGGTGTGTGTAATCATTCAGGTCGTCTGTCGGAGGATCTTTCAAAACTCTCATTCATTAGCATAACTGTAAATAAACAACAGAAATATAACATCAATCTTATTGTGCAAATTTTATGCAACGAAATATAACGCCATTTTGTCATATTGGTAAAGAGACTACTTGGTGATAAATAAGGTTGAGAAAATAATTATTAATGTTGTAATTAAGTAAATATATTGTTCGTAGCACTGTGATACAGAGATGCTAAAATCGTCCGCGAGTTAATTTCAAAGGAGATAAATACGTATATCGGCAGCCCGTAGTCATTATATGCTGCTTCTTATGATTAGGCCTACCATAGAGCATGCTTCAAGTGCAAACTTTGTCATCGGACACTGGATTCCACGCTTCATTGCGATGGTCCTGATCGCGAGATATATTGCCGAGGTATCTGCCGTCCTCAGAGTCAATTTTTTGCTTTTCCTCCTACTTATTCATATGGGCACGCGAAGACATCTTAGATAGAACACGCGGATACGGATATCCGAGAAATTTTCCAAAAATACAATAAATTATTCACTTTGTCCGTTACCCTAAATTATTATAAGAGTAATAATAAAGTCTTACAATTAAGCTTTATTCGTAATAGTTTATTATTGTATGCTGAGTGTGAGCCATGACGTTACGGCATTGTGTTACATTTTCTGTTAGTCAGATATTTGGATGATGAGTTATACAAACTTTTATCGTATAAGTATTAAGTAACGACAAGTGCAAAGTTTATGTCGAATCACATAATATCCTGTACTACTATTGCTACTCAAATCCAAATTGATCTTTACTCTCTACATCTTTACCACAGTTGACTGTTTGAAAATATTGTATCCCGAGGAGAAATTTTGAATTTGAGGTTATAAACTATCCAGTTCCTCGCTAGTAATGTAACGCTGTGTAAGTCAAAAACTAGACAGTAGCCAGTGCCTTACCAGTAACTAGTTAGAGTCCAGTTTTTGGCTAACCCAGCGTTACTTACTACCGACGCACGGGATAGTTTATAACCTCAAATTCAAAATTTCTACTCGGGATAATGAGTCACATTGTATTATGGTAAACATTATATAATATTAATAAAATATTAATGTAACGTACATCAATAAAACAAACATGTGGACTTTTATTTTGGAATCTGTTTAGTTTTCATAGATTAATGTTCAAAATAATAAACGATGTGAAGTATTTTACAATATTGTAAAATACTTTCTAATACAATATGATACAATTTTATTTTATATGTTATTGAAATTTTCCAATTTAACTTTCGTGTTCTATCTGAGATGACTATAAATTCAGGACTGTGTTAAGAAAATCATAGAATATCTTTTTAACAGATTAATAGTTGGACCAAAATTGTATACAGTGTACAAATTTGTTAAGAAGAATCTATAGAGTTGAACTTTTTTAATTTTTAAGAATTTGAAAAATGAATTATCCGATTGACGCGAAATTTGGCAGAGGCTTAGAGTATATGTTCCTTAGGGGATTAAACTTAAAAAATGCAAAACAAAATAAACGAAATTTGATAAAATGGTGGCTATTTAAAAAAAAGCATGCTGGCGAACATCTTGCCCTTATATAGACCCCATATACCACTCATATATGTACATATATGGACCATATAACGCTCACGTAGAACCCACATTTCAAATGTTATACATGACCATATAACAAAAATAAACATATATGACCCCATATATATTTCTTATGTGGACCATATATGTCCCTGCATGTAACTTTCTTTATTAGGATATCAAAGTCTGCTATTTGTATCCAAGTAATCTTCTCTATGCCTATGTCTTTCTGATCTTTCTGATCGGTAGATTCTTTCCATTCTTCTTGGATCTGTTGATTTTTACAAATTACTACTATCAGTTCGATCACATATATATTTTCGATCCCCGTATTTCATTAATTATGATGTCATTGCCTCTGTATCTGGAGCTTTTTGAATTTCAATTTTCGCGACTGCTGGTTCCTCTACTACACGGGGTTCAGATAATAATTTTGTGGCCTGGATGTTTACTTGTTCCCTATTCATATCAGTACTCATGTTCACACTCATGATCTTTAAAAGATCGCTAAAATACTCCTTTCATCTATCTAATACAGCATTTGAATCTATTACTAAGTTACCTTTTTCTGCCTGACTACATTCGCTTCGCTTGTTAGCCCTTCCTAAATCCATTTATATCTAAATACATATCTGTAATATTTATAGTCTAATATTTAAAGTTTAGCCTCTTTCCTGCGCTCAACCAACATAATTTTCATCGAACCGCGATTTATTCGTTTAATTTTTTCGGGAGTATACCTCTTAGTTACTGCAGCGCCTCGAAAACATAAATGATTGGCTTACCACAGGGAAAATTCCAGGTATTGAGTTTTACAGAAATAACAAATAAAAATAACAAAAAATATAGTTAATCACACCTTTGTTGGACGATCACGTCTAACGGCTGTCCGTAACTAATTATTTAAATTGTAGGTACTCTTCATATTTGAAGACCGTATTCTCTATCTGCAACCTGAGTACGCGCTACAACTGTAAACAAAAATTTTACTCCGTGAGTTTGGTGTACAAATATGTACATCGACTTATGTGTTTTTTACACCGTACGGTGTACTGTAAAATACCTTGGTGTTAAAAATTACAGTTTTGAGTTAAATTTCATTATGAATGCACATTTCACCAAACAAATGTGAAACATGACAAATGTCAAAACTGTGAACAAATTTTCATTAAACTGAGTTAATATTTCACTCGGGAAAATGCGATTAGTTAACATTTACTCAAAACTCGAGTTGAATTGTACACTTTTTCGAGTAATGCGCGCCCTCTGCTTTATTCATGTCTATACCCGGGTAGAAATTTTGAATTTGAAAACTCGACTCTATCAAATGCCTGACCAATAACTAGTTAGAGTCCAGTTTTTGGCTAACACAGCATTACATTACTAGCGAGGCACTGGATAGTTTATAACCTCAAATTCAAAATTTCTACCCGGGGATGGTACTCCAATTTTTGGAAAAATCACTGATATTTACAAAGATTTTAATACTTCTGAGGATTTACAGTTGAATACCTTCGTAGCAAATATACAGTGTATTGAAACTCTTTCTTTTAACTGCGATCTGCAAGTATACTTGATTCGTCTTTCTGACGAACGTAAATTTATTACTTTTGATATGTTTGCCAAAAATAAGTCTTGGAAAATCGTCATAAAAACAGATAAAAATTATTATATTTCTTATCCAGATTATTAATGTAACTACGTAAGTTTAAAGCCTTCAATGAAAAATATTTATTGTTTCGCCTTTTCATTCTCCAATTATTTGTATACGTATGCTATATATATTATATAGAAATTTGATTATTTGTATTATTGTTTGTATTATTCGTTAAAATGAATTAAATCGATTAGATTAATAAAAGATACACATACAGGTTTTATTGGCATTACCTGTCATTATATTTTTTATTATAACCCCAAAATTGCGTTCATTTTATTATAGTAACCATATGTCTTCAATATTTGTATTGTGATTATATAACCTGTAATCAGTTTGATAAATATCTAATAAATTCCAAAAAAAGATTTATTTTGAGCAATAATTAAAATATAAATAATAAGTCATACTTATCATAATTATAAATGTCTGGTTATTTTAACCAGATACATTTCTTTACGGCAACTACATAAATATGGTTATAACAACCACATACATCTGGTCAAAGTAACTATATCGTCTGGTTTTGACAATTGTATTCGTCTGGTTACAGTAACCGTCAGTTTGGTTGTAGATAACACACACATGGTTACATCAACTTAATGCACTTTGGTTAATATAACAAAAAATTTTGGGTCATCACGAAAATTGACTACATTTGTTTGGTTACTATAACCAGATTTTAATACTTCTGAGAATTTATAGTTGAATACCTTCGTAGCAAATATACAGTGGATTGAAACTCTTTCTTTTAACTGCCATCTGCAAGCATACTTGATTCTCACTGCATCATCCCGGATTAATTTCAGTATTGCGCCAATACCGATAGTCAGCATGGTACCAGTGCTGAATACTGGTAATCAGTACTGCGCCAGTAATGGCCCGGTTGTACATTTCTTCATGGGTACCTGAACCATATACCTTTTTCTCAGTGTATATATACTACATAATACAAGAAAGCAAATGTACTATGAAGTAGTAAGAAACTATATATAATAGAAAATACTAGGAAATATTAGAAAACTATTTATTTTAGGAAATACTATGAAATACTAATAAATTATATGTACTAGATAGCAACGAAGCAACACGAGAGTATCAAATAGTATTCATTGCAAACTATCAGTACTTAATATAGTACTATTTCGGTACTAAGCGTGGATCTAAGCATTAATTGCAATATGCATAAAGATTATGAGTAACATATAATATTCTAAAAACTGTTGCTCTATAAGCAAATTAAAATGTACAATTTATCTAAAGGCAAGAAATTTTAATAAAATTTTAATAAAGGCACGAAAGGGCTACGTTTGTTAGACAAAGACATTAAAAATATGTGTGATGAATAAGGGTTAATATATGTATATAAACATATATGAACATATATGTAACAATTTGACCGACGGTGTCTCAAAATAAACGTGATTACCAGATTTAAGAAATCCCAGATGTCTAATATTTATGTTATACATTTAAATATATAATATTTATAAGCTTATATGTTATCATTACCAAAAATACATATTGACATATTATATTTACGCGTATAAATATGCCGAGAAAACGTCAACAATAAACATACGAATCTCATTTTCGCGAGGCGGCACACGCTGGCTAACCTCTAGCAATAAGCAAAACACCCGCTAATTTCAGTTTTCACCCGCGAAATTTCTTTTATTGTTTTATACTTTTTCGTCGCTACCTAATGTTTTTATTATGTACACAATAAACTTTGTACATGGTTCAAAGCTAAATAAACGCTAGCGTTCGTTATACAGCGCGATATAATTTTATACAATCCAACCTGTATGCTTACTGTCTAGACTGTTACACTTACGTTCTGACCGTAACTCTTACGTTGCATCATTCTATGCTCCAGACCGTACGATTCGGAACGTTGTTCCAACGATTCATTTTTCTCAGTGTATTGTATCGTTTTTCGTTTACCGGGTATTCAGATGTCTACTCGGGATGCTATTTATAGACAACGCTAAATAAATGACGAACAAAACGACATTGTATACGTAAGGGTTCCGCAGACAAAGTAAACTATTGCGCAAGTTGTTACGAGAGTAACATCATTGATTGACGCACTGTTTTTCTTCTTTTCTTCAAATTTATGCAATATAAGTTACGCCGAAATTAACGTTGTGCCAGCCATCTCGTCTCGTGTAAAACACAAAGTGTACTTTTATATGTATTTCTGCGTCGGAACAAATATTTCTATGTTTTTACGTGACAGGCTTCGTAATTGAGCTCAATGCTGCGACTAAAATGAATAGGAGAATATGGTTACTAGCGTTTTTCAATACTTTAGCAGGCAAATGTTAGCGAACTTTTCAAACTTTAAGGTGGAAAATTGTGTATAAATAGTATGTTAATTTCTCAAAGTTATGGAAGGATATGAAGGTAATAAAAACAGTTTGCAGAATAAAGTAAAATGCTGGCAACACATACACACACGTTTGTGTTTATGTTCATAAAGCAATAAATGCTTTCTATGACTGTTTAGGTTTGGAGGTGCAGGTGCATGTACGATCTTGCATCTTTATCGCGGTCGTTTTCTATTTCTCTCATTTGTCCGAAGTATAACCGGGCTAAACGGGGGAAAGAGACACAGCAGAATAGAGCGAGACTGTGTGCAGGTGTGTATCAGTGTACTGGTGTACCTGCGTTCGTGAGCTCGCGTTAAAGATAAAACGAGAAAGACAAAGAGCGAAGGAGCGAAAGAGAGAACACACAGAAATAGAAAAAGTTCATACAGACTGGGCGAGTCCATGGAAAAAGAAGAGGACGAGGCTACACTTTTTATGCCACTACTCCGTTGGGGATAGGCAAAGTTGCATCGACTGGTTGAAAATTGATAATTCGACGAATGATTAGTCGATATTACGATGTACTGGAGATAAATTGAAATATAATATCAATGTTCGATTCACTCGTTATAAATTATCGCGAATACAGCATACAAAACGTTGATGCTTATGTCCAGCTGGATTCTTTCATGATTTTATAAATATGTTGCAAACATTCACATTAAAGAGACTAGCACAGAAATTAACGATGAAAACTATTTTGTACATAGTTTGTTTATATCTTTGCAAAATTAATTTCTATGCTCGTGTTTAAAATCTATTACTAGCGATGTTATTTTGGAAAATTGTACTAGCAAAAAATATTGTTGTTCTTGATATGTTCTATTTGAGTTGGCATAAATATGATGAAAAAAATAGAAGGACTTAATTGAGAGAAAAAGTATTTTCATAGTGATAATAATAAATGACGATATTTGTATTATAATGCATACAAGTATAAATAAATTGTATGCATACAAGTAACAATAAATTGAATGCAAATTAAATGAATTATACGAATATTTCAAAATACAGTTTTAGAAATAATAATTTTATTATTAATAATTATTCGAACACTTTTGAGTACATCATTTTTGAGTACTCGACGGGAAGAAAAAATGAACTCTGCTCTCGTAATTTTTTATATATACCAAACATTTATATAGTTTTGGAAGTAATCAGTATTATAATTTAAGAAGAAAACAATAACTTTCTTAATGCTATTAAAAAATAAATAAAACTTAAAAAATTATTGATATGTATTCAATGTTAATATAATTAAATTAAATGTTGGCAATAGATCAAAAGCCTAGAAGCAACTTAGGTATTAACATTTAATGTTTTCCGTTAATTCTTGATAAATAAAATAGTAATATAAATTTTGCATTGGACATTTGGACTTTCCTATGTAAAATGCATGAGGAATAACAGGAAAAAGTTATTTAAATGTGTAAGCAAAGTTCCTGCGATCCCATTTCCTGCTTATCCCGATAATTTTTATACAAAATAAATGGGAAAAGGCAGGAAGCGTGAGAAAAAGCAAGGAAGCTTTAATAAGGAAAGAGCTCATTTTGTATTTGAGCTCATTTTAAGTTTTTGTTTCTAATTATTGTTACGTGAGTTTAAATAGATAATAAATATCCGTCACTATTGAATATGGTCTGGCTTACATCTAAACCGACCAACATTGAATTTTCCAGGCAAAAAGTGTATTAGCCCCAACTAAATGCGAGATTAGACCAGATTTGATTACGTCTAACCGGTTTAAAATATCATTAGGTTTGCCCAAGTCTGACCAGATGAAAACGTCATCAAATTTCACAACAGTATCTGTATTTTCCAAAAATAAAAGTAATTTTTTGAAATTGTATTTTAGTAGTGATATTTAACATAAGAATTGAAAATACGTTCTCATCATTTTGTTTATTTATTTAACTCATATTTGGATACCATTTCATGCAGTATTGATTTGATAGATCGAATACTTTCATAGCAGGAATATGATGACGCTCGGGGCTAGTTATTAATCTGTAATAAGTTATCGAGCATTTTTACATTATTTTCGTTGATTCCTTTTTTCCTTTTCCTGACCACAAATTGATAAGAAAGTACATCTGCCAACCCATATCAATGTACAGATTATAGATATTATTTCGTTTCAGCAAAAATTTCGGAAAATAATTAAAAAATATAATTGTTAAAACGGATAGTTACCATCAGCAGGAAAAAATAGTCGAAATTAAAATAGTCTTAATAACCATTAATAAAGATTTAAAGTATTAGAAAAGTAGGAATTGCGACTAAAAAATTATGGATTCTCTTTGTGTCCATTTATTATAGTGAATTTGCGATCCAAAAACAATTATTAATAACGGCAACCATTTGCAATAATTATAAGAACTATTATGTATGGCAAGCGCCATTTATAATTAAAATATTTAATTATAATCTTTTGGGTCGGTTTTGTAAAACGTGTAATGCCATATAATGTTCCTAGTAGAGATGTTGAATAGGCTAAGGCTGGGTCCTGACACGCCCATGCCAAGGTCTGATCTGTGTCTGGCCAATTATTCAACTAGAGGAATAATAAATGTCTTCTAATCACTATTAAGATTAAACAACAGTTAAATTACATTTTTTGATCTAGTATGTCCTAAATCTGGATTCATATATATTTAAAATGCCATGTATCTATTGTATCAGATCCATATTGTTCAAAAAGATAAATTTACATGCTGTGATACTTATAATAAAACGTTTTTATAACGTTTATAAAATTGTTGTTGCAACGTTTATGATACATTTCTTTCAACGTCTAAAAACATTTTCTGAAACGAATTTTTTTTAATCTCCTAATAATCTATATTGGCGAACATTTGGAGGTTACTCAACATTCGATACAAAAGTTCTATTTAAGTTAATTTGAAGTTATTTCCAATTAGCTTTATAAGCGTTTATTTGGATGAAAAAATGTCCAAAACAAGTCACCGCCGTGTCGTAAGCGCATGGCGAGGATGTTTTTTTCTGACGATTTGTCATTTTCGTAGTGTCGCGTATGAAAAAGTGGCCATGCTTTGTTGTCGTTTGTAGTACAAGTGTGACAGAGTGCGCAGCGAGCGCGTTCTTTTTTGTTCGCAATTTCTCTTGGCGTTTCAAGCGTGTTCAATGGCACAGAACGAACGTAAGAGAGAAAACGTACCTACCTCAAGCGCCGTAT
>JABFOW010000107.1:0-15766 GCA_022817725.1 Archaeoteleia sp. ZL-2020 | reverse complement strand
CAGTTTCTATAGATTTTAAATGATTTATGATCTTAGATCACTTTTCGGACTCAAACAACATTCTGCGTTAGGCTATTTTAAAGTGTCATGAGGTTTAACACCGTAGTTCCACAGAATTGCGAAGGTTATATCGTAGTTTAAAATTATTGACACAACTTCATATTTTTTTAACATTACTTTATTTGTTCATACAGTGGACCCCATCAAAAAATATTTTCTGTAAATCCAACAGTTCCTTTTGACCAGCTTCTCTTCCAGTTCACTGATGCATCCCGTTCATTCGCAGGGCTTTTAATTACTTTATCAATTTTTTGCCACGTGCCTTGTGTGTTTGGAATAAACAAAGAAGTGATTGTTCATCAAATTTTAAAAAACTGAATGAAAAACGACATTGGGATTTTAATGTATGTAGACTCGTCACGTGTCGCGGAAAGTGCAAAATAATTATTTTTTCTACGTGTCTGTTGGAAAGTGTGTCAATCGCTATAGAAAGCTAGTATATTGAATCGCTAAAATGCGACACACTGCTTGTGCAGGACTAAATGAAAATTATGACACTGAAATTGCTCGCTCATAATATCACGAATAATTCATATGGAAGAAAACGAGAAATAATAAAATGATCTATTCATGTTACGATACAGCAAGTATGTTCATATTCAACGACTAAATTTGTTTCCATTTGATTTTGCAATATAAGTAGTGCCTGTTGATACGTGCATTTTATTAATTTTGTACCATTATCAATTTTTAATTATTTCGTTAAGCGATTGCTGAACGTATAGCTTCAAAATCAGAGTATTTTTACAATATAAACTATTTGTATTTTTTATTTTCTTTGATGAAATAAAGTATAGATAAATTTCTATTCAACATTTAAACATTTTTTGTAGGTGTAACATACTTTACTAAAAAGCAGTTATTAAAGTTATTACAAGGACACGTGTCTTTTATTAGAAAATATTAACGGTGTCTTTTTTTTAAAACAGGTTATTACAAAAGAACATGTTAATTTGTTAATTAGAACAGTACATTATTTCTGATATAAAGTTGCATTATTCTATGTTAAAAATTAATTAAATTCAAGAATGTTGAGAACTGTGTCATTGAGATAATCCACTGTACGAACACGTTGAAGAGGCGTGCCAGTCCTGCTAGTCAAGTGAGAGTAGAAATAAAAAAATATTGTGATGAATTTTGTGATGAATTATATAAATTATGTAAGCTAATTACGCTTATTATACTTTCTTTTAATTCAATGAAAGATAGTATATTTTACAAATAATTATATTATACAATATGAATGTAACCTTTTCAAAATTTTGGTGATTTTATTAATGATTGAAAAGAGTACAAGTATATTAATAACAATTTATATTATCTTGGCCAATTTTTAATATGAGTGTGAAATTTGTATTTCATTCTATATACACTCTAAGGAATCTGCACAGAACACGTTTGACTCAAGAGGACTCCGCTTGAGTTGAGTGGAAATCGTTTTGAATGGAGCGGATTTCTCTTGTTACACGTTACTAACTTGTAACTGTAACTAAGTTACTTTTGTTATGGGTAACTTGTAACTGTAACTAAGTTAAAAATTATTTTGATTTTTTAAAGTTACAGTTTTAATTAAAAAGTTTTTACTTTTTACACCAGAGATTTGGGAAACAATTTCTAACTGTATCAAAAGTATTAAGAAAAGATTTAAACAAATTATTAAAATAATTGGGTTATAATCTAATTAAAATATCTTATGTATTATAGAAAGAAAATAGTCTAGAAAAGCACCTTTAAATTTGCACGGCATCTCTTAATAGATAACGATCTTACTATTTGATTAGTTTATAAATGCAGTTATACATTACAAGTGTGCGAAATTTTAAACTAGGTTAACAACCACTTGAAAAAGAAAATTAGTTATGAAGTTTGTTACTTTTAATAATATTGTTCTGGTCCGTTTGAATAATGTTGTTAGCAAATCTATTCAAAATTGATTTACGTCTTTTAAATGATTATCATTTATTATAACTTTTTAATATGTTTAATTTGTGTATTGTAAATTTATTATTTGTCTATATATTACACTAGCGATTTTGTTGTGTTGTAAAAACATTGTTATCGTCGCTGCTTATCACTCTTAAAAGGGTGCCATGTAACATTAACACGACACTCGCTGCAACTTTGCAGTTGCAATAACTAGGATGGTCACATGCCGTCACAGTTCTTTTAATTTAATTTTACAATTCTTAGTATTGTTAAAAACATTGTATTCATAAGTTTCAAAGTCTCCTTATGTAATTAATATTTTTAATTAACTGCAATTTTGAACTAACTTTGAATACATTTAAAAGATGTGTCCGCAACTTAGAGTTAAGTTTTGTTGATTCAGTAAAATTATTTTATTATTTCACGGTTAACAAAACGATATATTGAATTAACAAAATGTTTTGTTGAGTTAGTCAATTATGATAAATCTACAAAGTCATTGGCTGAATCAACAAATGTGTTTTTTAAGCGTAATTTGCATGTTATACATTTTCAACCGTTCCATATGTATTCTCATTATAAAAAATCGTGATTTTCTATGCATAGTAAGCATTTACTTTACACGATAATTACAAAAACGTGATGCTATTGATAGTATTTCACACTTTTCAATTAAGTTATTATACATAAGTGTTTAATTACGACTAATTGTTTTTGTGCACTGGTACCTAGGTAATGCTTACATATTACGCATGTGTTATATTTTGAAATGTTTATACATGTTCGTTCATTGACACATACACACTTAAGCATTCGAACGACAGGACGACCAGCACGCGATATACATTATGCTTCAAGCAGCGAAGGGAGTCAGTACAAACCGGCCTTCTGCCTGTCGAGGAGGTGCAAAGTGGATTTTTCGTTGTATACATTTTTCATTATATATTTATGTATCACTCTATACGTATATATGTGAAAATCTGTGTGTACTTATATACGAAATCAAAAATCAAAAACACGTTGTAAAACTCGACGTATCACAAACGTACAAGTTCACTTCTGAAGTTAATGATAGTGCGATACTAAAACAGTGGTATACGAAAAGTTTTCTTTTTCTAGCTGCTTTTGCAGAAATTGTAGATAAGTCTGCAGTGCGGTGCGAAAAAGGTATACTGCGCGCATGTGCGATTGAAGCGAGTGCATTGTGCGACTGATTATTTGAATGTCATGTCTGCAAGAAATGATTTCTAGCGCCAGGATACAAACGAACGAGCCGCATTGATCATGAAAATGCGTTCGGAAATAGACGCGAGTCTGATGACCTCGTGTTTCTATTTCGAGAACGCTCTTCGAAACTTTAAACTCCTTGACATAAGCTATCAAGATTGAACTTCAGTGTCAATGCGTTATTGTCACTGTCTCGATTGCATTTAATTAAATAAAGTCAATTGTAAAATTATTTTATTAATTTAAATATCATTTACATATCAACACACAGATGTTCTTTTTTTTTATAAATTACGTATTTCAATAAAATTTTGGATTATTCACGTATAATTGAGACACTAGTGCAGAAACATGAATATGCTGTTGGCCAAGGCTAATTGTAAACAATCCGGAATGTAAAAGGACAAACTAGTTTCCATGGTGTAACTTTCTCTTAGCATCTATCAGCTGATGCACTGTTGGAAAATTCCACAAAATGTATTTATAAATTTACTTGTTTATCAATTTTTTTGAATAATTATTTACTGAGATTCACAATTTTATTGCGAAAAATGTGTTGAATTTTAATTTAATTTGTATGCCGTTTAAGTGTATTAATATGGTCTTAGACATTAGGAAATATACAGTTTAAGATATTCATTTTATTAGGTCTCTGAGAAGTGCTTGGTAAGAAAATGTATTATTGATTTTAGTAGGTTTATTACTGCTAGTTCTTCGAAGGTAATTTAATATATTCCTGCAGATAATTCAAAGTGTACGTAATAAACAATATTAAAACGAATTATCAGTATTTTAAAACAATGTTACGTTGTTAATTAGAATCTGTGCATGAATTCTGTTTTACTAATTGATGATATTTGAACTAGGAAATTGTAATTAAAAATAAAGATTATTGAGAGAATCGACTTTCAATAATTAATTAAAGCAATTTGAAATACAGAACAAAAAAAAATATATATATATACATTTTATTGATTTGAAAGTATAGTTATATGTTCAATAAATATTATACGAATAATATAGCATATCAGACGTATTAAATATAACATAAGAAAAATGGGTTGAATTTAATCGTTATTATATATAATTAACCGATGAGAAGTGTTATGCAGTAGGATCGTACATATTGCAATTATGTCACTTTCTGTTTTGCCATGAATAGTTCATGGTCGTTTTCATAATCATATTCTTCAAATAATAATGTTTTTGCTTTGTTATAAAGAGTTACTAATAATTGAAATATAATGCAAAAATTAATAACATAATATGAACAATTACTATTTTATTATTTCACAATCTTAATCTAATGTGATTTTACAAACAATTAAAAAACGTTATATTTTTATTATATTTTAAAGAAGAGTCACAGTAGATAAATAAAATGTCCATTTTTAAGATTAATTAAAAAATGTTTACTTCATGGCATTAACTTCATAAACGTGGCACGCAAACCTTTAACATAATCTTCATACACGCATTACATTGTAATTACTAAGAAATCGGTTTTTTTATGTCTTTTATGTCTACAATGTATAAAAACAGTAAACTGACGTAAAATAATTGTGGCAGCATTGCTGTAATGCACTCCCATCAATCCTCGAAATCTTATTCACAAGGCTGAATGAAATTTAATCGCTGTTTTGTGCTATTATTTTCCTTTTAAAAGCAATCTGTGTAAGGAAAGATGAATCGATGAAAAGCGAGCATTTAATTATACTCAAAATTGTACAATGTCACTTAGAATTTCGAATGAGACTTTGTATTTTTGTGATAAAATAATGTTTTATGTTAAATATGTCCTAATAAACTAATATAAACAGATACACAAAATTATATATGTAAAGAAAAATTAGTTTCAGTGTGAACATATATAAAATCTATTTAACTCATAACTATTGATTTGGTACAAAGTTGTAAGACATTCAGTCTGTTTTATATTCCAATATTTTATGCACCGATAAAACGCTGATAAAATAATGTTGCAATAATTCTCTTTTTGTGAACTCGTTGAATAAAATATCGTTCATTTCTTGCATGTTCTTTTTTGAATTCATTATAACTCATAATGTAATTTATTCAATGATAAGATTAATAATAAATTTTAATGCATTCATTCATACCGTATTACAAATTGTCCAATTTTATTTGTAATTTCTCAATATAAATGGAGAATTAAATAATGCAATAAGGAATTTCGAGGCTTTTACACATAGAGGCAGAGAGTTAGTATTTGTTACTATTCGTGCAGCTTCACCAAACATGAATGCTTTAGATTTTGTCAATAATATATAGTGCGTAGTGTGAGATTAGTTTTCAATTAAAATTTCTCATAATCAAATTTCAAACTGCAATGAATATTAACATAGGCAAATTCCATAATACCAAAAATTAGATATTTAAACTTATTAACATATATTATTAGAAACACAATGTTTGGTTAAAAGAAAAGATTTTGTTTATTTTTATAAGACTGTTTATACGTTTGCTAAAACAAATTAATAAGTGAAATATGTTAACATAAGTGAGTCCAATTACACTTCAACAATATAAGCATTTAATATCAACAAATAATAATCTACATTTGAGTTAGTTTGAATCATAATACGAGTTTTTAACCTGCTTTCTGACAAAATATTTTCAAATTTAAAGACAATTAAAAAAACATAATCTTTCGTAATTATTGTAAAAATTTAAAAATATATAAATCTTTTACATCAATTAAGGAAGTTGTGACTTAATTCAGAATAATTACAACTAAAGGAAAACTGTATGACAATAAGTAAATTGTATATTTCTGTACGAATCAAATGCAGGTGTCTCTAATAGCTCGTATGCGATAACGCAAAAGAATGTTTAAACAAAGGCCATAAATGAAGTCAGCGTAATAAAAATTCTGCATTTACTATTATGAGAATACGAAACTGGAGATAAGGTGAAATTTTCACGCCAGATCATACAGAGTGCATAATCGCAATTTCGAAATATAATGACTAGAATATGTCAATTTCCAACCCAATATTAACAAAATGCCTTACCTTTGCTATAGACACACTATAACTGGGTTAAATTACTCTTTTGTCGTAGAATCGATGCATAAATTAGATTTTGTGGCGTTTAAGCGCAAATAATTCTCGTATGATCAAAGTGAATCGGCATTAAAGGGAGATACATGTTGATATTACGAAAGAACGGAAGGAAGGTTTACCTTCCGGTTTCGCTACGTTTCGCAAAGTTTATAACATTTAAATTAGCAACTTGCAGATCGCACAGAGAATTGTATAAATTCAGATTTTAATTGAAATAGTTTTAGATGAATTCTTAACAAATTTGATGAACAAATAATTTACTTCACCTTCGACATGTAAAAAAGTAACAACATGTAAAATGTAAACTATTTTCTAACAGCCATATAATTGACTTTAGTACAATTTAATTAATCTTAAAGTTTTTATGAAGGTTCATATTACTTAACGAATTCTTTTTACGAGATACAAAGTAAAATCGTTGTTATTTTGAAGTATGTTTCTCACCCATGGAAGCAAAAGTTCCCTAAATTGTTATAATTTCTTGCATGAAATCACAAAAAGTTCATCCTGTTGATACATGCCGTAACGCTTAAGACTGCTATCATATTACCGGTGTAAGTTTATCGTATCTATGTGTTAAGGGGAAACCAAAGCGATAGTAGAATTATTCTGCTATCGCAGACAGCTCTAAAACGAGCTTTACCAAAGTATTTAGCATCTTTTTTCGCTTTATGCGAAACACTTTGATGATAACGATTTCTCTTTTTCCACGTGACTTACATTAATGAAAGATTCTTTTTTCACTCTTGTTACTAATCAAAAATAATATTAAAAATGGAATTGTGATTCTTCATTGAAATACTTTCATAACTGAATTAGCCATTTGAATTTTTCAAGTTATTTTTCCGATGAATAAGTAAATCACTGATACGGAAACATATTTCTGAACACATCACACGATCCGACGGATTAACTACAATGAGAATGAGTAGGATTAATGAATTATGTTTCATTATTAAAATGGAGCCTTTAACTTTTTTTCTTAGTAATAAGAAATTGTATTTTTGCGGAGCAGAAATAATTAAATAATTGTATATACAAGGTTACCAATCATATATTTTTTATGCTTGTTTACATAAAAGTATGTTTTAATAAAAACTATACAATTTCTGAGCTTGTAAAAAGTTGCAAATAAGATAATAAGAATCAGCATTTATACGCTGTGTTGTAAAATATCCAGATTGCATAAAAACCTTAAAGTTTATAACTTATTACTTTTGGTTTTGGAAAATCCTTTTACCAGAAACTATATACTATTCAATTAAATGTTTGAATCTTTTTTTTTATTATAAACCAATGAACATAATGTTACGTAAACCTATTTTTTGTATCTGAATGTTGAATAAAAGAAAACTTATATAAATTATGTCTGTAACAACAATAAGTATCTCTCTTTGCTGCGTCGAATGTACTGTGCTTTTCGATCAAAAGTTACGGAATCTACAATGGAATCAAAGTGTCAGAAAGCTGAAAAAGAAAAACGTGATTGATTGGCTTATAAAATCTATATCCCAAACTAAATAACTTCCGGTGTTGTCAAAGGTGCCATGCCCTGCTGCGCCACTTTTCGCACCGAAACTCTTCAAACGATTTGGGAGATGTTCCCCAACTTCCGGAAGTCGCTCGTTCGACTGGAAGACGAAGTTGCGACGGATGTTGCGATGGATGTGAGCGAAAGTTCGCGATATAGTTGCGAGAGTGACTGAGAGGATACGCAGAAGGGGATGATTGATATTGCCAAGAAAAACGTTAGATGCCATCCATATATATTACGCAAGGCAGTGTTTATCGAAAGAAAAAAATTTTAAATGTGTTTCACTGGCGAAGCAACAGAATTGAGATCACAAAAATAGCCTTGCGTATGTTATGAATGGTCCTTAATACACAAATACACATACAGTATTACTACTATTTATTCATGACATTATTTTACAGAACAACCGTACATTTGTGCAAAAACTTAAATGTGCACAGTAAGCGTTTCGTATCAGTTGTGCAAAGTCTTAATTCAATTAATAACGTATTCTTTATGAAAATCCAAGAAAAAAATTCCTTTGCGCATATTGCATCCGACGAGTAGTTTTCAAACGGCCGGCCATTAAAGTTTGTTATTTCTGACGCGGAAAAACCATGCACTCAAAACCAACCCCACCACTGCGCTCAGCGCAACTGGTTCCAATCAGTATGTACCACTGCGTTGAGTGCGGTTGACCCAGTGCACGGTTTGCGCCACGTGATTAACAAACTTTAGTGGCTTGCCGTTTAAAAACTACTCATCAGATGCAATTTTCGGAAAGGAATTTTTTACTTATTTTTGTATGATGAACTAATTAATATAATAACCTAATAAAAATTCTTTATTTTTATAAAATATGTTCGTTTATAATAGTTAATATACAATTTTTCAACTTACGTAACACTCTGAGAATGCACATTTAGAAAAAGCTGAACATAAAAAAGCCGTATTATGTCAGTTAACATGAAAACGCCTACTATGCATATTTATAGAATATGTTACTAATCAACAATTGAATATTTCAGATACGTCCTTCTTTTGTATTTGTAATAAACAGCGTTAAAATACTCATGAGTGTAAGTAATTTTTATTGCTTTTGTTCTTTTTTTGCATAGACAAAGGCCATGTAATAAGGTCATGCAGATAAAAACACTGTTTCACTAAGTAATTGAGATACACAAAAATTCTGATCTTTGCTTTGTCTACTAGCGAAGTGGTGAATGGTCTAACTACCAGCAATGTCAGGATGATAAGGCTAGTTTTATAGTTTGTAAAACAGACATTATGCCAATAACATCGTATTATTATCAAACTTATAATTGATTATATCAATGGCGATAATGTAATCAGTACAGGAAAGCAAATCTACAATTGTGATAATAAAAATGTGCAGATAGCTTTGAAATTCTGCACATTTTTCACTGACCTTATCACCTGACGATCTTTGTATTAAATTATCAATATGTATACAGTTATTTTATATGTTTGGTATTTTGATATTCGTGATAATGATACATCTTTTCAGGTTAGATCGAAAAGAGGCCATATGGTAAAACAGAGAAGATTTATTGGCAACTCAAATAATAAAATGATCAATATACGAAAACTGTTAGACATTTTATTAGAATAATTTATTATTCTATTTTATGGCGATTCTTTTTTAAAGTAATGCTGGATGAGACGTTTTATTTGTGTACAAAGTTGTGCGTGAGTTTATTTTATTATAAGAGTATTTAAAACATTATAGAGTAAATCTTATATTAAATTGTGAACATTGTTTTACTCGTTCAGAATTAGGTGCAGTGTTAAACTTGTGACGAATATCGAATTTGAGACAAGGTGCTATTGATATAAAGCATTGGTACTAAAAATAGCAAACAATATCAGAATGTGTTTCGGATTAAGATGTTTATTCTAGGAATACTTTTACGCTAACCGATAACTGCGGGGCTTTTTCTTCATAATGGTGAGTTGAAAATATTTTTTCTTTTTATACTTTCAACACTGTTCTGTTAACTTAAAAAATAAAAACAGATTTTTCATGTATCTTCTAATATACAATGATAAGAAGGTTATAAAAACAATACATTAATTAATACTATTTTCACAAGGATAAACAAATTTTATATATTTTAAGTAATTATACATAATTCAATGTATCCATCACTGTTTATAACACTATATTAACTGTTGGTATACGAATGTAAATGTTAAAGGTAAATGTTAGTATATCGATTTGAAATAGAGATACTCAAGTGGAAATTGTATTATGGCTCTTGTCCGAACTTGGTCAGGCAAAACCAATCATTATTACACCCATATTAGGCTATTGTATGTTTTGCAATACCGAATGGACATCAATTGCCCTAAGATTAACAAATTAGTGAAGAACTTTTAATACGAGCATGCTTAACTTTAATTGTTACAACTTTTTTTATTAAACATTTGTTGTAAAATTGTATTAGTTTTCTTAAGCTTTTATTTCCACTTTGTAAATTATATGATAAAAGTATTAATTTACTTTAACAAAATTGTAAGATATCAGATTATATTTACCAATGTAAATGTAATACATTGGGGAGTATTACAGTTTTGATCCAATGTGGAGAATCAGATTTTCAAACAGAAAACCTATTATCGAATACGACAAATGGAGTCAGGAGCCTCCCGTTGGTAATGCGACACAATTTTATGCTACACATGTCAATATAATACATATGGTATTAGAAATACATTTTAGATTTTGTGTCATCCAAGTACGATGTTGTTCTTGACGTTGATGACATTGTTTTTGACGCACAGTTTGAGGTTGCATGTTAACCAAATTATAACGAAATCTAACATATTATTTAAAAAATAACATGTAAATAAATATACCACATTTAATTTTGTGTCGTCGCTTTGTATATCATTGGCAATTTAATCTACTTTAATCAACAATTATATCCACTGTCCAAGAATTACAAATGTAATTATTGCACAATTTTAACGAACCATAATGTTCTGGCCTGAATACAAGAGTTAAGAAGACAGATGTTGCCTCATCTCTGATGACGTTAATGCAATTTCAGAGAATTCTCCTATAATCTACATTTACAACAGATTCTTTACACATCAACTCGAAGGATTTTAGTACCGAAAGTGGCAGTTTCGGTACCCTTAAAAGTAGGATAATTATAAAGTTGAAAGCCCAAGAACTTTTGATCTTTGCTTGACAAATTGATCTATAACGACATTTTTTTCCGCATCAGGACATTAAAACACTGTCGAATGTTTCGTAATTACTATGTACTAATTAATAAATAAGTCGCATAGATGGTTGCATTTCAGATCTGAAGTTCTATAAAGTTTGGTAAACCTCTCAAAGTTGTAAATTTGGTGTGCCAACTAAAACATAAACCTTTGTATTACAGTAAGTTACATAAATATCTATTAAAAATTATAATAGATATTTATAATACTTCTTCTTAAACTTAGATAGAAGTTAACGTGCTAACTAATTAATTAAAACTACACGTTATATAGTTTGAGACCCACATGGGAATTACTCGTATCGCGTTACAATATCTGTATGTCAATGGTTTTGGGATTACGAAATGCATCCCCTAATCTGCCACGCACCTCTCACCCTGCATCACAATTCTCGTCCAGATAATATCCTCACTTGATTTAGGGCGTGTACCTTCCATTGTGTTTAGTCATGAACGATATATTGCAAATCCTTGCATAATGCCGACTCTCGCGGTAAATATTTGAGCGGCTTTTGTACATCAGTATGTCGAGGATTGTTTCGTGAGTTTCAAACTTCAATCGATGTAAATTCAAATACAATGTCCGACTGACCACAAACTAGACATATACACATGTTACACGAAATTTTCAATGTATCGTAAATGAGTGTTTACTGCTCTGAACTACTCTCTTCATCAATGGTTCTGAGCTAATGCAATTACATATAGTATGTACCTTGTCAGTTTTATTCCACGAAGAGAAATTAATTAAAATTGATGGCATTCAGAAAACTGTAAAGTTGTCAAAATTGGATGACATATTGAAGTTTATAATTCGTATCCGGCTAAAGTTAGCAAGTTGAACTCATTCATCTATTTTTCATTAAATATTCTATAGAACAAGTTTTGCATACGTTTATAAACTGTAATACTAATATATATATATATATACAATAACTAGATACTTTTATTGAAAAAGAACACGTAATCAGTTAATACTGAAATATAGTAATCTGTTTTTTATATCTTTGTGTATAACGTGACAGTTATTCAATTTTAAACCATGAAAGTCATGCATGATCATGAAGTTAACTCGTGTGAGTTCATCGCCTATTCAGACTTTAGGGATGAGAAAAGATTATTTCAATTTTTTTTTTAATAAAAATTCAACTTCATTCCGTCTTGTGATATCTAGTAATCCCACGACACTTCGCTAGAACTCTATCACTAAACTCCTTTGTCTTGTTTCTATCATACTGCAACTTCTTAATCTATCCTTAATTTCTGCTATCTGCTGTTGCTCCGCGATTACTTCTGATTCATATGCCATCATCATCATCAGTAATTGGTAGATTAGAATTCTTCTTGGAGTCCATTTGTTTACCACCTTATCAAATTTATTCCTGATGCATATTTTGTAGCTCCTACCGATGTCAGCTTATCCACATATTTATGACAGGTATAATTATTTGGAGTTGGTTGATTTTTGGCCTAAGTTTTCATTGGTTATAATACTCTATTTTATGTTGAGCTGAATCAATTTTTGTTTTGCTATTGGTTTAATCATTACTAGAGTTGTAGATAAAATTTGGTGGGATCATTTATATTTTATTTTTAATGGTGGATTTGCGATACTTATTCTGTGGGTTTTCTGAAAATCATTTTGCCAAATGTGTGCATTAAATACATAAATCATATACGTTTGAATTGAAATTATAAATCAATGTATGAAATAAAAAATAAGAAATAGGTAACTGAATTTACAGAAGTATAGTTTTAAGCTAGTAGTGAGTAATTGTGTTTTATGTATCAAATTTGGAAGATTATTTCAAAGTTTTTGTTTTATTTCATATAATTTAATATGTCTCAAATTAAATTCGCCGAATGAATTAACGTTCTATTTATGAACTCTTGTTATTAATTATATATATCTAGATATAAGATGTGCCAGATCTTTCTCGACCATCCATCTGCTATCAACTAAACTGACATAAAGCAAATATTAGTATTCAATCGCTATACACCAGTAGACATCCTTCCGCGCTCTTTTCTAGTTTGCTTTCCAACGGTAGCATTATCGAAGATAGGGTTTCATGAAAACTTTTCCATTAAATGTCTGTATCAGTCGCCCATTCTCTGACGAAAAACATTGAATGCAATTTTTAAAAAATGCATTAGTCTTTAAAGAAGTAATTTTGAGAGATTTGTGCAAATGGTTCTTCTGTCTACTATCCATTCTCCCAAAAGTATAATAGGAATAACAGTTAAACTATTTCTGTTTCCAAAAAAGACTTTTATATTTAATTTCAGATACATTCTTAAATGTCTAATATTTTACTATTTTTGCTTCTCTTTATCTTAAAGGTCAATACAAATTGTAATAATTTTTCGTGCGTAAAAACTGTTGGTTGTACATATTATGCGCATAACACCAGTGCTCTATTCGTGATTGGCTTCGTGGTCCTGATTTCAAAAGGAGAATCTGTGCCGCACATAATTTAGAATGTCAGCAAAAGCTGTCGTCGACTCTATTGTAGTACACACAGTCACATCGCTATCACACACCATAATATAAATGGAACGCACCCTTGTACAGTGATACAAACTTTCTTTCATCATCATGCCCTCCTCCTTTGCTCTTTAATCAATCTTCAAATAATATAGGCCACAATGTTAAATATTGACAAGGATGGAAAAGGGGTATATTACTCTGCCTCAGTTTGTATCATATTACATATAATGAAACGAATTATACGAACAAATATACGAAATAATTGACAAAGAATGGCTTATTTTACCAGCTGTGCATACTGAATTAAATTTTCATAATTTGATGTTTATATTACTAATTTATTTTATATCTGTGTGACTAATATTTGTGTCACAAATTGCAAGATCAAAGATATATTTAACAAATACATGACAATAATTATTGTAAATAATAATTATTAATTATGTTATCTTTTCAAGAATTTAATTGTGTTAAAAGCTCAATAATAATTACAACACATTTTTTAACTGATATGTAAATATGAATATTCTATTATACAACGACATTTTTATAATGTATTATTAATAAAAATATATCATTAATAAAAAAACATTGTGATAAAAATAAATGTGACGATAAAAATATATTCCCAGAACGTTATGCAAAATTTATCGTATTTTTGTTATTGAAGCCATTCAAATAATCTTTTAAACACTAAAGCACGGGATTAAAACCTTAACAAGTATGGCTAATAAACGAAGAACAATCATTTTTCGAAGATAAACATTATCTATTGTTAACACGATTGATATTGATTACTACGTTGCATACAATAAATATGCTTTTGAAAAATGCTTTGACGTATAAGGTTACCACTCGATAATGAATTCCTGCGATTGTTAGGGAATAGGACTTATGTAACAGTAGATCATTATATAATTGATAATAAGGAAATAACGTAAGCCGCACAATATAAATCTAACTATGAGTGATAAATTGATATCGCACTAAGCTTACAATTAGTTGTTTGTATTTATTCTTACTATTACATTTTATTTCTTCCAGTAATAGATAATATTCTATTGGAATTGTTGTCAAGATCGTTAACACGACGATCTTGACCGTTGTGATAATGATTCATTGATCTCAAAGTATTACTGCTTGTATCTCAACTTTTACTATCTTGTTTAGTTACGTCAACCAAAACATTTAGTTGGCCAATTTTAGTTTTGATGACGTAATAATACACGCAAAGTTTTAATTGCGTAATATCTCAACACACTCAAAATATCACTGATTTTGATTTTGAATGTAATGATTAATTGACAGTGTTGGTACTTTCTCTTTGTGCCATAGGGCAAAATTAAACCAATAGGGAGAGATCGCATTCAAACGCATAAAAAATAAATGAAAATATTTAATGCGAATGAATGCGATAGTATAACATTGTTTATAACTCTTTGTTCAACACCTAAAAATTAGTATATATATTATTACTCCAGATTGCGCTGCCCTTCGACATGAACGTGACTTTTCGTCAATATATATTTTTGTATCAATTAATCATTTGTCTACAGCATCGATGCGTTGTGATGCGTCGATTGACAAAGCGCTAAATAATAAATGTATCTTCACCAAGCTAATTCGTTTTATAACGTAATTAAGAATTTCTATTACGTGATAAAGAATTTCCGAATACGAGACAATTATAAATGTAAAAACTATAATTATTCAGTGATATATGTATGTAAACTTCATACATTTTTATTACAAAAACTTTTCTTAATAACAGATATTTTAAAAACGTATTATTTCAACTACATTTTATTAACTAAAACTTGTTGTTTTAAAAATTGGAGCTCCAATGTTACAATACGCTCTAGAATTATGCCGAGTGTTGAATGTCAATCATAAAATCAGAACTACGTCACATGGATACATTTCGCATAATTAACTTCATTATCGGAATAATTCAAAACTGTGAATTGATTTAATTAGAAAGAAGAGGAATTCATTAATTTCCTAATTTATTTATGGAAAAGTCTATCTATCTATCTAATCATAATTATTTCTAAGTTTTTGTATATTTGTTTGTAAATTCAATGTTACATTTTGATTTTTTTAATATGTAACATTTCAGACAATTTCCTTTTATCTATGTTTTGGATTATCTAAAATTGTGTCGTCAACAAAATCAAAATAGTGTGATTTCTCTAAAGTTAAATACTGT
>JABFOW010000106.1:0-15840 GCA_022817725.1 Archaeoteleia sp. ZL-2020 | reverse complement strand
CGCCAAAATTGGCGTCAATGTTTTAATCACACATATTAGAATATTATTGGTAATTAGACGTTTTTCATAAATATTTAATATATAACGTCTAGAAAATTTCAGTTTGGCGTGTGTATAATTTTCCCTTCTACATATTAACCAAATAAATGATATAAATAAACTAATACAAATTGAGGTTGAAAAGGAACAAAAGGTCGCAAAAGTCGGGAAATTTCGCATGTCGCCAAACAGAAAGTTTTGTCTCCAAATGCAATGTGAAAATCGCCGATGCTGGCAAGCCTGAGCAGTGAGGTTATCTCATATCGCCAACAGCAAGTTCAGAACCCGAGGCACCAACCACACACATGTGCCAACTTATCGGGGATAAATCCTATAAAGGCGCCAAAGACAAAAATCATAGAGAGGCGGGAAACTAAATCATATTAAAAATGATACAGTGATCAGAGTTTTTGAATAAACAAAAGTTGATGATATGATTATCGTTATCGTAGTTTCGCCGAGCAAGGAGCGCAAAATTATCGCCGACTGCTAACCTTTACAGGATGCAACCGATTCACAACTCATAAAAGTCGATAACAATTTTATTTAACAAATTATTTTAATACATCAACTGTTTTTAACTGTTAATCGTTGTTATTATTTGACATGAAAATAAAACGATAAAATAATTGTATTCAGAATCGTTTATTAACCTCCCCTAATGTGAGTTATTTTAAAAAATGAAACGTCATATGTAAAATTTATATTATTAAGTATATTTTTGTGTTGTTCTTTATACATTACAAATCATTGTATGAATTGTTACATCTACTACACACTGTCACAATTTGTATAATAGTGTCTTAAGTACGTGTTGCAATATGTGTATATTTTATTACGCGACACAAATAAATATTCATTGACGATGTTTGACGGGCCATTACAATATAATTAGAACATGACACAGTAGAATCTTTGTGATGGATATGTATGTTATAAATATAATTAAACACAAATGAGTACACAATGAAAACACATTCTAGTAAATGGTATCTATGTTTGTGAATTGCACTGCAATTATTTGCAAGACTGAGATATACAGTTATTTAAATTTTGTTTTTTAAATCATGCAAATTTCTTTGGAATTTATTTATAAAATAAACAAATATATATAAAATCAATATAAAATATAACAATCTTGTAATAACTATTCTCAAATTAAAAAAAGTGTATGCATATATTTTCCCTACGACATAAAATCATTTTAGAAAGTGTAGCGTTAATTTTGTTGTATCTTGGCATTGAATGCAATCACAAAATTCCATTCTATCTAGGTCCCATGTAATATGGTGGTTGTGTCATAGATGCGGAAATATAAGGATAAAATGAATGAGCTGGAACAGTTTGCGGCTGAAAATCTCCTTCTTCGTGAATCGGAGGATATGCATCTGAAGAGCTGTAATATTGACTATGCACGCAGGCGTAAGATTTCGCGGGACCACTGACATCGGAATATTTTAAGCTTTCGGGATAATTCCTGGATTCGGGATATCTTTGCAACTCGTAGTTCTTTGGCAATTCGTATGCCTTGGACTGCAGTTCCGGACATTTCACGGGACATTCGTGATGTCTGGTAGATACTGGATCTAAACATTTCGATTCCGCATAGGCCTTCGAAGACAACTCGTACTTTGGCAAAGTTTCGTAGGATTTGAGGTTTTGATCAGATGGATATTTCAAAGCTTCGGTATAAGATGATTTTTGAAGGTCTTGATAGGTCCTCAAAGTGGACTCAGGGTAGGCTGATGGAATAGGACGATCGTAGGCCTTTCCGGTTTCTGGGTAGAGTCTGGTGTAGGTACATTCTGAAGTGCCTCCCGATTCCAGAGACGTGAGAGGTAGTGAATTACGGTGGTGAGTCAACATGCTTACTTGGTCCTCTGGTTTAGGTTTTCTTCGTCGTGGTTGATACTATTTTAAATACGTCATAATTAGTTCAAGTAAAATTTCAATGCCAGGTACATATCTGAAAACATTGATCGATAGAATCCAATTGTACCTTTAAAACTTACATAATAAAATATTTTATTACAATATAATCTAATTACTGAATTGGAATTTATCAATTATTTATATCAATTAATATTGGAATTATTAATTGGAATTGGATCAAATGTAATTTAATTTTAAAGATGTTAATTATTAATAAAAATTAAGTTTTAAACATTAATTCAAAGGTGTAAATTTCCAGAATGTATGTTGTTGTTTAATTGACAAATTATATATGTTAAAAATAATGAATGTAGATATTTTAAATGCATCTATTCATAATCTATAATTATTTTAAAATAATGTATTTAAAAATCATTTAAATTCAAAATTTTACTTCGAAAATTTGGAAATCCATATTGCAGAATATACAACTTTATAAGAATATTTTTAATACATATGAAATTAAATATAAATAGAACTCCCTGCGCATAAATGTGTTATTAGCGAGCTAATTTAGTGAGCTATTTAGTGAGCGCTAATGTCCGGCTTTTCTATTATATATTGTATATACAATTTAAAGAACATTTAAACTTATTAGTAAATTTTATATAGTCATACATGATTTTTATGCATCTCATGAAATCCTACGTATGACATAAATAGTCTTAAACGACTATACCAGATCATACATGAAATTTTATGTGACCAGACAGAATCGTTATTGCCACGTTCTAATGAGTCACGAAATAAATCTATTTATATAGGATGAAAATATCTTGTTTATTGTTATGAGCTCATAAAATATGATTATGATTATTTTAAGATTTCATACAAAATTATTTATTTGTTACAAAATTATTAATCAATTATAAGTCATTAAAAAGTTAAATTAAACATTTATGAGATTTCAGAGGATTGTATTATGTATATAATCTCAAAAATATTTAACAGACTTATTAAAATTATTTAAGTATATTATGTAATTCAATTTAAACTGAAACAAAAAACTGAATATGTTTATTATTTGCTCGGAAAATAACTCCCATATTTTTTTTTAAACATCCATGTACCTACTTATGCGCACAATTCAGATCAACTTTAAAAAAATATTTATGTTAATGAAATAATAATTGTAGGAAACATTACCTTGTAATGAGGATGCTGTTTTTTGTGAGCATTGCGTAGTCTTTCCGCTTCCTCTATAAAAGGCTGCTTTTCGTTATCACTTAAAATCCTGCCAAAAGATGCGTTATTGAAATATGCTGCAGCGAAATAAATCAATAAATTATATAAAATTATGTAAAATAAATGAATACAAAGATCTAATAATATAAACTATTTATTATTTGGTTGCTATTAGTCTTTGAGACGTTTTATTTCATAATTATGTATATTTATATTTATATAAATCAGTATTTAAAAAAATAAACATTAAGAGAAATTTTCTTGCAATATTTACCATACTTTATTATACAATTGGGATATATTTGCCTTATTTGCATATTTACAATACAGTCGTATTTATATGTGCAGTGGAACGACTGTGTATCATGATTTGAATGCACAGTAGTTCTACTGCGCACATAAATACCAGAAAGTATTGTAAAAATACCAATACAGCAAGTATATCCCTAGTGTATAGTACAGTATTGTAAACATTGTTCCATAAACGAAATATTTGTTTTGAGTCCATTTTAGTCAAATTTATTAACTTTTGTATTCCCTTTATTTTCAAAGTAAAGCAAAGGGAATACCTGAAAAGAATATTTATAAACCTTTCAGGGATGCTCTGTTCCGATAAATTCACTAATTAAATAATAATAATAATAATAATAATAATAATTAAGTAACAATAAAATTAGTTATTTATTTATATTACATGCCTCCATAATTTGCCAAGAGTTTTCGATAATTCAGCATTATGCAACTGCGGATACTGATCAGCTAATCTCCTTCTTGCAGCTTGTGCCCATACCATAAAAGCATTCATTGGACGCTTCACGTGAGCACTTCTGCGACTTCCTGCTCTGGATGTCACTGGAAGTAATGTCCAATCGTAACCTAAACAGATAATGGCATTGAAAATAATTACATAACTATATATTATTCAATTTTTGTTTCTTACAATAAATAAGATATTTCATTTATTAGACGAAATTTTCATCACCCCAGTAAATGAAAAATCTAGAACCTTAAAGACGAATAAGTTTTAATACGAAATGTAACCACGTCGTATTATATGTAAAACATTCATACGTTTCAGAAACTAATAAGATTTTATAATATATGTCGTATAAACATTTACTAGAAAACAAAATTTGTTAGAGGTCTTTCGATGAATGTATATAAATTTCTCATAGATACTTGTTAATGTTTTTTGTATATTTTAAATTAATGATAAAAGATCAATGTTTCTTTTGGCAATACATTTTTATTAATATGTTCGACAGAAAATTTTTCAAATTATTATAGGATTAAAACAAGACTAGAAATCAGCATCGGATGAAACATGAAAAGTATTCAATGGAATAAAGATGTAAATAATTATATTTGTTCGTAGGAAGGTTATTAGTGAACATTTGTAATCCTGCATTATTCATGAAATAATGACATAATATTTGGTTAGAGTCAATTTACACATATTTCCTTTGCATTCAGAATTTGCATAATTAATTATTTCACTTGGTGTCTTCCGTCGTAGCAGTATCTCCTCAATTATTAAAACCATATTAAAGCATAGAATTTCTGTGTTACAAATATATTTTCATGTGAAGGAAATTTCTCATTCAAATTTTCGCAAATGAATATTATTTTATACATTTTAGTTGCTTACATTTATTGTATATATCTTATCAAGATGTCGTTTCAATCGACAGAAATGATAATATCTCAATTGAACCAAATTTAATTTAGAAAATTATATATGTATAAATGGATATAAAAGCATGGTCATTTGATAAGGGACGTTACGTGCAGGAAGACGTTAGACTTTGAAACGACTGCGATAAAGAGACACCTGTATCCTCGTAGTCTGTATACTTCAAACAAGTATTTACGGTGCCTGTATTTATTTTGCGTTGCACCCAGCGCGTAAGATAGCGACCTCCGAAGTTTTACGATTTACGAATCACCGAGGTCCCGAGCCCGGTGGTCCTGGGTTATCTGTTTTTCACTCTATCGCCGCTCGTATTAAGGCTAATTATTGCTGCCCATAAAACCGCGTTGCTACCCTCCTGCAAGATCATCGGAAATCAGCCTCCGATAAAATATTTAGCGATACATATATTTATCTTTCATGAAGAGATTCGAAATTATCTCCCTCGTCCATATAATAATAATTTTATTACTTCGCGTGATAAATAACTATATAATTTTCTTCGAATTTATTTCCTTATCAGCTATTAAAATTTGATATATATTTTATTATATATTTGTTATTAAACCTTGAATTTTTGGAATTTTTTAATTTGATAGGTGATTTTAAAAATGGCATGATTTGTGGTCACACGTGTACATGTGACAAAGTATCAACCAAGGGCAAACTGGCAACTAATTATCCGGAGGATTCGGTCCACCGACGCGGGTTGTGTGTCGGCGGCTCCCTTTCATAACTGGAGGTCCTTTGTCAAACCGCCAATTTTACGCGGAAATGCGGAAAGGGTTGCCGAAACACCGAGAATAAAATTCCTATGAAATGTCGCGCCTTTCGCGCAATTCGCAGTGCCAATCGCACGAACCACTTCGTTTTCAAGTAGAAGAACCCAATGACGGGGGAGACGCAGTGGAAAATTATAAAATACTAAAGGAAACGCGCAAATAATTAATTATTGGATACAAAACTATCAAGATGTTATTAAATCTTAATGATTGAGAAATGCAGATTTTTTTTTAATTTGAAAAATACAAAATTGATTAATTTCATATTAATCGTTTGATCGAATATGCGTTACTGAATCGTGCAGAAAGAAAATGCAAAATTTGGCAAAGTGCACGAAAGATAATACAACCTGCTGGCAAATATATCAGCAAGCATTTAAGCGGTTTGATTTATTAATTAGCTTCTCGCGTAGCACAATTGGGTACTTATCGCGTGATACAGTTTCGTTGGTATGAGTTAATACAGGGTTCGTAAGGATACTCCGACAAGAGTGTGCTGTCCGACGATGAAAGAACCGGTGTTTGGGCAGTCCCAGTTCGTCAATAGCGACCTGTCGCCGGTGTTTGCTACATTAACTTCTTCACAACGATCTGCTTGTCAACGACCTGGCGTTAAACGCTTCGACACTGTTCTTCGTTCATTTGTTTGAATACATCGCAAGCACGTGACCACAGCAGAAACGGGTGAAAAAGTGCCGTAATCGACAGTATCAAAACGTTTCTAACAAATATTTCATTGGTAAAATTATTATATTTTTTGACAAATTTGGAGTTTGTATGGAAATTATTTATGGTTATAAACATTTGTTCCGTATTGCAATCATAAAAACGTTGAAATTCAAGCAATTTGATTAAATTGAGAACACATTTTGTCGATTCAATACACAAAGCAAAATAAGGCAGAAAAAATTGTTATATTTATACACTCAAAAAACAGTTCTGTTGAATCAACAAAACTAGTTTGTTGTTTTAGACTTGACATAATTATTTGTTGAGTGAACACAATTTCTTATGAGTCCATTAAATATAAGATTAATAGTTACAGATGCACTCAGAAAACAGATTGTGTTGAACTATTATGTTAAAATAACAACTTTAATATTGCAAAATGATTCGTTTTATCAAAACATTTTTTGTTAACCGTACTAGCAAAATCTATTTTTGTGTTTAGTTTTCTTCTTGTATTTTTTTCAACATGTACGCTTAAAATATAACGTAGTCATTTTTGTAATGAACTTATTACATAAATGAGGTTTATGTAAGCCGTCTACGAGAGTAATCCGGCGATGTTTGAGGTTAATAGGTTGATCTATTTCAATACGTCAAGAAAGTCTGGGGGCTTGCGCTCGGTTCTTTTATCGTGACCTAGGTAAATATTTAAAGTTACATTAGCAAGCAGACATCTTGTTCTTTGTCAGACATCTCATAAACCACGGGATTTATGGATTTCCTTCGTCAGCTACTTGGAGTTACGGCACGAAATAGATCAGACGGTCTTGAAAAGTCGAAGAGGCTTCAATTCAATTGCCCCATACTTTCGTCAACACTCTTTTATAATCAACTCTTCATGGCACTTCTTTTTCAAGCTTGTGTGCTTTTTTTGAAATTTATTATTCAATAATTACGAAACTATTATTACTCATGCGTAATTTAATTTTAGACTTATTAATGATATACGAAGCAAAATTGTAAACAAATATTTGTTTAAATTTTTTAAATTGTCTTACTGGAATCATTTGGTAATTAAATTGTTCTCTATGCTTATTACACATAGTATACAAAATGATGTAAATACGTTTTGAAAATGTGTCCGTGCTTAGAGGAGACATAAATGTAATAAATAATGTTAGCCAGTATCGCTTGAGCTCGACGAGATGTCAGATTTAATTCTGTACGCACGTAATTAGTGCGCCGCGGCGGTCTCGCTCCGCTCGCAGCACCTGTCGTACAAATCTTTCCAAGTCCTGTCAACTCCCCTCGTGCCTCCCCTTTTTCATATATTCTCCTTGCGCATATCGCGAGGATAAATCCGAGACTAGTCAGAAGAGCGATGGCTGACGACTCGTGCTTTCAGCGCCAATTCAAGTGTCCTCGCTAAACGAGGACCGTGGAAGGGCCACAAGGTGTAGGAGATAGGAATTTAGACAGAAAAAGGGAAAAGGAAAAATTTATCTTTTTCGCAATTATTTTCAGATCGTAAAGATTTCAGAGGGAAAGTTTAAGATTGTATATAGGATAGTATTTTATTAGACAATTAAACAAAATTCATTCATAAGCTATTACGAGAATAACGCTTATTAAATGTTAAAGGACATTGTAACGTGAAATTAACGTTAAATACACATTTCTTGAACGTTGAAATATTCGTATTCTGACGGCACAGTCAAATTCAAATGAAAGACAGAGTAAGACATTCCGCTCAACATATTTTATTAATTATATCCACTTCCTGAAATGTTTTTATATTGCAAAGACTGAAAAACTAATGTTAGACTCAGAAAAAGATTTCATTAATCCATCAAAATTACTATTATTATTATTATTATTTATAATTATTATTATTATTATTTTGTTATTGTGTGGCTAATAAAGTGTTTTGTCGAATTAACAATAAACTATCGACTTTTTTTAATTCAACAATTGTTTTTCTGAATGTACGCAATATTTTTATATTTAACTATTAAAATTACAACATTTAACTTAGGTTTACAAAAATAATGGTGGTAAATAAATTATAAAATTTTATTTATTATTTATTATAAAATTATAATAAATAATTTTTTTATAATATTTAATATTCTGTATTCTCATGTTGTATCGTCCTTCGTGAAATTCTAATGTAGCAATAATTGCAAAAATGTAGTGCAATATTAATTAATATAATACTTAAAGATTTATATATAATATTGGAAACATTTTAAAATATTGATCATTGTCAAATTATGATCATTGTTATAATTTAATTTTACCCTGCAACAATTTTCCAACAGCATCATCCAAAGAATTATTTTCTCGAGTCGACGGACCTGCGTTTCCTTCCACAGCCATAGCATCGTTACGATGCGAATCCATAATTTGATGTCTCCCAAAGACAATGTCGGAAATACTCGTTCAAAGTTCACTAAAGTGCACTTTTGTCCACACTCATATATCGTTCTTAAAAATAATATAACTAAAGAACTCATAAACCATTATTTTACGAACATTTTCTTATCATCCCCGACAGTTGTAATATTTGACTCGTATAATGCAACTACAATTAAATAGTAATATTTCTATTTAACGTTTACGCATTGATGAAAATATCACGGATTCACAAAACACATTAATTCGCTTATCACGGAGTTCAATTAGTGCTGGGTTATCGCGTTAATTTATCATCTCGAAGAATCGAGTCGCGCACTCACGATACTCGCACTGCATAACAAGGAAACCCTCTTCTTGACTTTTTACGTCCTCTTCTCTTTTTATGCGTCTCTTTCTCTTTATTCGTCAGCTCTCCATTTATTAGGCTCCGCGTTATCGTTAACGAGAAAACGAAGACTTTACCGCGGCATTTATCACAATCGTTAAAAAAGCCCGCGTATTAGGAAGAGATGGATGACACCGCGAATGAGGAAGGCTCCACTGGTGTACTGAGAGACACACCGCTGACACACGTGAGCCTCGAAAAAGGCACACACGTATCATTCAGGTCCACACACAGGCTCAGCCACGAGATGGTAGAACATGGAGGCGGTTCCGTGGACCACCTCTACATTCTGGTGGGGATGCACTCGTCTTGTTCGATCTGCTCTCGAGATATCACGAAAGGTATTATGGTTTTCACCGACGATTTTACATGACTTTTCATCATTCTTAACAATTATTTCAACAGCATTTCAATAATTCTACTGGTTACGTCATTTGGATGCAAAATGTTCTTATTTTATGAATGCAGTTGGGTTTTGAGTATTCCAAAAGTTCAACCTGTGATGACATAGTTTATTTCGAAAGATATCATGACGTGTCTCTTGGACTTTCACATTGCTTTTCGTGATTGTTTGTTTTACTAATACCATTTATATTTATTATATTATATTAAACGTTTTTTTCTATTCGTTTATTTATATTTGATAAGTGCTATTGTTTAATAATTATATATTGAGTACGCTCATACAGTATAAAAAATAAAAAAATACACTCATTTAATATAAGCTCTGTATTATTTACTGTTTTAATAAACAGAAATGATTTAAAATTTGATGCAAATAGTTTATTAACGACACTATTTTTAAATCCAGTAAAACTTTTACATTACGTCTCTTAACTGTTGCTAATATTATAATTTTTATATTTATTTCATTCATATAGTTAGTTGCAGTGCTAAGAAGCAATTATCATAATCATTTGATAAATGCAGTTATTCGATAATTAATGTTATGTATTTATGTGCAGATTCTAAGGAATTGTTTTATGACTTGACATAATTTTTATTCAGTACTTGTTTTATCAAAATGATTCATATTTATCAGATAGGAGAAAATATTATTAATTATATATATAATTCAAAAGATGTATGCAGTTAATTGATTGAACATAGTATTTGATTAATTATAAGCCTTTTAAATGAAGCGAAACAAACTATGTCAATCAATAATGGAATACTTTCTTTCAAAAGGTGTGTATCATTCTTTTATAATTACTTAATATATTAATAATGATCATGCACGTTACATTTCTATAAGTGTTGAAAATATTCTCAAAAAGTAATTTATTGGTAATTGAATGTTCGAAGAAATTTATTTATAAATATCAATTAACGGTCTTGTTAATTCGACATAGTAACGAAACAAAATATTGATATTATCAGTGATATGTTTCTATTAGCACGTGCTTTAAGTGTAATTAGTTATTGTACTCCTTTTATTGTGCAGATGAATTTAAATTGTTATTTTTATAATATGACTCCGTCGAGACAGACAGCAACGACTTTTACGTTCTGGTCAAATTCGAGCACATTCGAAGCAAGAATACTGAAATATTGCCTGTCGTCGCGTGCGCCTAATTATACTTACAACAAATTTAATGAATGAGTGAGCTAGCAAAGACAGTGCTTCTTACATTAGCATATATAAACTACGGTCAATGCCGTGTGGCGGCTCTTGTGGAAGATCAAAGAAAGCTCTCACTCATACACCAGTATCATTACGAATTGCAACCGGTGTGATACGTGAGGAGCGAGCATCGATATATACGTGGAATTCAATAGTTTTTGGCCTTTTTTATTTCGTACATTTTTGGTAAAGTACAAGTTCGTACTGCGCTAAGAAATCATACGTAAAAATAGTAACGAAATAAGCACGAATAGAAGCTGACAACACTTTTTAACGACTCATTTTTAGCACACATTACAACATAAATATACAAAATATTTAATAATACAAAAAAACATTGTCAATAAGATAGTTAAATATTACCAATGAAAGGATAAATATATTTTCTACTTTAAATGTATTATATGCCATTATAATTATTAAAGATGCACTTAATAGTGTACCTTTGTTAAATATTTGCCCGAAGTAACTCATTTTAATAATTAATGGAAGACTTAAAGATTTTGTATCTGTAAATGTGGTACTACTAAAATGTTCGTATACATTGGAGTACTCCTTGTCAATGATGGACAGCATTACACATTTTGAATTGGAGCAAAATAAACTGTATTAGAGCAAAATAAACTGTATTAGACTCGTTCTCGATTATTCATCGAAGCTCGCGTAAATTTAGCCGACGACGAACAATAATATTGATTTCGCCAAGCCGGAATTTTGGTCTTCTGAGGTAAACATCCCGAGTCGCACGTGGCGCCAATATGTGCGCACTTTCGTTACTCGAGTTTTGTTGCGGAGGATACATTGTATTTACGCATCACGCTACCGCACGATTTTCCGTTAACAGATTGACAGGTTCAAAATACAATCATGAGAGACTAATTCGTAAATTGCATGCACATTTAATCGAAGCTGCCATTGATTTGTTATAACTTTGTAAATTCGCTGTAGTTAAATGTAATATATTTCATTTTTAATTTCTCTTCAATTAATTAATCATTAAGATGATTAAAAGTACATAAGTATATCATGACAGTTCTGTTTTTATTTGGAGATCACATAACAGGCACCTTTTTAATACCTAATTCAACAGCTATTAATCTTGACCCGATTTAGTAGAGGCAGTGACGCATCAAATGGAGAGTTATGTACTAAAAAGTACCTTTTTATTTTTAACACCTTAATTTAAAAATAAATGTGATTTGAAAGTCGCGATATTGAGATATACTAGTGATTCAAATTTAAAGAAATTCATTTTAACATTCAATTTTAACATTAAATTCAAAATATTCATTTTAACATTGTTAATATTGACAAACAACAGTTTCATCTGTCGGCATAATTTTAGCGATTTATGATATAAAAGTTGTATGATAGTTTTTATAAGTAAGCGAAAATTCTCAAAAACTGGTCAATCCTATATATTTGATAGACAAAATTAAAAGTAAAATACAATTTCGTAAAATAAGAATTCATAGTACAGTCTACAAATCTGAAATAATTCAGGATGACCTTTGAACCATGAAAAATATCTTCATAGTTTAACCTCTTTCGCTGCAGTATCTCATTAAATTATGTTCAAGATGACATGTTATACTCTTCGGAAGTCATAAAGTCTATATGAGCATAACTAATATCAGCAAAGTTTAAAGGGAAAAGGACAACAGGATGCAAGTATTCCCAAAAGCGACGTTTTTGTCAGATCGATCAAATGCTGGAACCGCAATAAAATAATGATTCCGATAATTGCTCAGCTCGGGACGTTCTGTCGGGTAGTTGAAAGGCTTTAAATGGGACGGCGGGGTCGGATACGAGGGTACTTCGACACATGTAGCCCCCCAGGAGGTGGGCCCCTTCGAACCGGACCCCCAACGGAGACCCTGGCTTCGGCACATTCTGCACTGTCATCGGCCACAGGCGTCGAGACGCGTGGATTTATCGATGATAACACGCGTAATCACGTTAGTATCGTATCTACGCGCGGGATACGTATGGATGATTATTGCTGGTAAGCACCATGCAAAACTATGTAATGCAACTCTTTTGAAACAAATTAAAAAAGGGATACATTTGTCATACAGGTAATTGCATCATTATAGATCATCGCTATCATTATATTGAGTAATATAAACTTGTTTATTAGAGAGAAATGATCTTATATATATTTCAAAAAGTGATTAATCTTTTACGAAACGGTATATGTTTATATTAAGCAACTCGAACTAAGTGGGACATATTATTTCAAACAAATTATATATTTTTACTCTATATCGATACAATTATATTGTTATTATATATACATGGGACAAATTAATATTACATTTGAATACATGTATGTGATTCTTGTTCTTATTGTTAGTACCAAGTGAAAATCGTTCCGGTTGACTGATTTATTTTTTCATATTTCATATTTCATAGCGTATATTAAAAGGTTCTTGATACATTTTTCATAATGTAGTCGTATTCAGTTTTTCTCCATAATTATTATTTGTAAAGCCTGAACTATATTGTGACATATATGAATAGTTGTAATTTTTTAATGCGCAAGCTATCAAAAAAACATGACGATGAGCATGTATAAAATCGTTTGGTCACCAAAATGATATATGATCAATAAAAGAATTACGTACCGTATTCATTTAAGTCAATCTGTACACAAAAGAATGTTTTTCAAGTGTAAGTTTAACGTGCTTTTATTGTTTATTGTAAATGATATAAATATCTTTGACTTTGATCTATTTATTCGACAATTAGACAAGTTAATTATTTCCTTTAATAACTAACACAAAGCACTTTCCATGTGTTAATATAATTTTTATACATATTTCCATATTGCATTGTAATGCTATTTTTTTAGATCTTAAATGATGTTTTCTTCTACAAACAGCTTCATTTTAATTTATCGAACGTCTTAATAATATATTTCAGAAAAATATACTTCAAATAATTTAATTATTTAAAGAATATTTTATTATACTTAGAATTTTTTTAATAAATTTATGCATTTGGGTATAATACACTTTTTAAGACTATAGAAAATTATTAATATTGTTAATTATATACTGCATTAACATATTCCTTTCAGTATCGTTTACTATATACCAATAGAACCTTGCAGAAAATCATTAAAAAATATTTAATCGAATATTGTATACAATATTCGATTTCACAATTTCTTATATTGTTTTGTTAATTTATCGCTATGGATCTAGGAAAACAATATACGTTATTCTGAGCAGCTTTTAGACTTCCGAAAATTCCATGTCACAGAACGACATGTGGCACCGAAGGGTTAAACGCTAAATGACAGTTTCGGACATTTTCTCCTTCCAGAAAAAAGTGTGCCTCAACGGAAGAAAGTGTGAAACACGTGTGGTATACTTCGAATAGTTTCAAATACGCGAGTGGCAACTAACTTGTTGTTTTTATAACATTGTACATTTGACACGCTTGTAGATATTCTTAAAACCGGATATTAAACACATTTCTTTTATTATAATATAATAACAAATATAACAATGACATTTTATTAAAAAGGACAATGGAAATAATTGTCAAGTAATTTGACACAACTCGGAATTAATTCACTTTTAAAATGAAAGAAATATTATTGATTTGATCTTTGTAGCACGTGCCATAATATTTATGAGCCATTATCTCGTGATCTTCGAACGATCGAACAGTCAGCGCCTCGCAGGACGAAATTCCGTGCATTGCTGGTGTAGATGTTTCTTAATGCATTGGTTTGATCGATTGATCGTCCTAATAAATTGATATCAATGTAGACATAATGAGGCCTTCTTCATAAAATAAATTGGAGATCAATTTATACCGCAAAACCTTATGTTTAATTAAACTCTACACCTTGCATAATGCACTCAGAAAACAGTTTTGTTAATTCAACAAAAATTTGGCTGATTCAACAAAATTATTTTGTTGTTTTACAGTTAAAAAAATGATTTGATGAATCAGCAAAACTGTTTTTCTGAGTTTAGGTAAAATTATAATTAACATATTGGGTATATTAACAGTGATTATGAAGAATTATTCAGAAAGATATACTGTATACATATTAATATTTAAATATAAAATTATAAGAAATAATAGATCGATCTAAAACTTATTAAAACAGGTAAGTTTGTAACACAGTTAATTATTAATAAAGTACTAATTATTATGCTGTGATAAATAATATTAATACGGATATAATAAATTAACATAAACAATTTTCATGAAATAATTGAATCTATTAATTTTGGAACACCCGATATTATGAAATGTGTATTTGCAAGGCCCGGAACCGACTCGCGACGGCGACGCTCCAGATGCTTTCGAAATCATACCGAAAAGGAGATTCCTCGGTTCTCAAAGACGCCGATCGTTTTTTCGACGGCCGATTAAGAACACTTACTTCCTCGTCAACCCCAATCCTTATTACACAAATTCGCTGTCACGTGGATCTTGTTAGAATTTAATACTCTATCCAAATTTTGCATGCAAAAAATATTAGTTTCGCAAAAAAATCGCATTAATTCACAAAATATTTTCAATATTCTTTCACATTATCAAACTCACTAAAAACTGTGACAGACCGTTAATTAAAGTAATAATTAATCAAAGACATTTAACTTGAGATGTTGTTTTAAATTCTTTCTCTGCAAAGTTTTATATTAAGCAAAAGAACTGAAGAAAATGTAGAATTTTTTTGTAAGTCTGATCTAAATAAACCTCCACTTCAAAATAAACACATTGAAAAAAATAAATGATACTGATAACACGAATTAAGGTAACTGCAGCAAGAGACGATGGTAGGTATACGGACAGCAACGCCGCGAGTACAGCGCAACATACTTTTAGTGTTAGCAGTACCATTTAATATTGTAAAGATTACCATTGTGAATGATACTGTGTACTAGTGTACATTAGCAATATTTACAATAGTAAAATATACCGCGTACAATAGTAGTTTGCATAGCACTCATTTTCCATGCATTAGGGTGGCTTCAGTTTCCATAAGTTTGTATATAAATATTTTACCTTTAAATCTGTCCTCTAGCCACTCTAAGCTCCACGATTTCAAGCACTAAGCGATCATGAATTTTAGTGACGGTTATTTGTG
>JABFOW010000105.1:0-15924 GCA_022817725.1 Archaeoteleia sp. ZL-2020 | reverse complement strand
GCGTATTTAAAGACCTCACTGTATACTCAGAAATTTAAAGTGAGAATTATGTATGTACTCAGAGGGTTAATAATGCAAACTCCACTATTATTTTTGAATCCTAATGTTGACTATGTACATTGTTAATAATTTCTAAATACTTTCTAATGTATTTGCACAGATAACTATGTTTAATAATACTGTTGGTAGTCGTAAAATAATTGGAAACATTTAATAGTGGCGTTTAAAGTTATCAAAATTTTTTCAACATTTATTTTCTCTAAACATTATATGACGTCATCGACACATATCTCCTTCAACGGAACAGCAAGTTGCAGTGATGTATCGAAAAATGTCCATACTAAAACGGTGTGCAGCAAATTTCGGGACGATCGTTTTACTTTACAGTAACTTTCGAATGTCCAGTGGATCAAGTTGCAGCAATGTTGCACCCAACGATGCAGGGACAATGTTTGCAACTTTGCTGCAACGTTCGTGTGTAACGTTGCAACTGTTCCATTGAAGTCTGCAATCAAAAATTGTGTTCGTGAAATCACTAGTTAATTTTATTGAAACAAATACAAGTTATTTCCAATACAAATATTATGCTTTAATTTATACAAATATATTGTTATTTAACTGTCATATGACATGGAAAAGAAATAAAAATGTGCAATTTTAAAATTACATTTTATTGCCAACGTAAATGTATTTTTAATATTTATATATACAATTTTTAAAAGTTATCAGATAATTATTGAGATTAAAACGTACTGTAAAGAACGTTTTTTTTATGGAAAGCTAGCGTAAATAATATTAATTAAAATTAATTAAATATTTTACAAATTATAGTGCACCTTTTATATGAGAGTTTTTAGATTTTATGTAATTGCCTAATAATTTAAGTTTGAATAACTAAAAGTAATAGAAAAAAATAAATTAGATTTGTACTAAAAGTATAAATGAATATTTATTGAATTGAATCAATAATACGTTTACTTAGTATTAAATTAAGTTGGTGAAATATACAAGTACAATATAATAATATATATGCTTAAAATAACAATGTGGATAATTTACAACCTATTGATAATTTTTGCATTATATATGAAAACTGAACAAACATGCAAATTAATTAAATACTAAATAAAAATCATTTTATTCGAAAGATGCACAGCGTTAACCATAAATTTGAACTTTTTATTTCTCTTCATCAATACTTATGCAAAATTATTTCAATTGAAGCGTAACAACAACTAAATTAAATACGATGCTTCTCTGTGTGTGCTGCCCTTTCATAAACATGAAGTAACTACTTATTGTATAATTACATTATTGGAATTAAATTTATGTATGTACTTTTAATTTCAACCCCTCAGAATCTAATTAACTGAAGAATAAAGTATAAACAAATCGGTATAGAAAATTTGTCATTTTATATACGTAATTAATCACATAATTTTTATCTATGACTTTATAAAAATGTGATGCTTGACAAACCTTACCAAACATGCAATCGTACGGTGCGGATACAACGATGAACTGCTACTACAAATGACGTCGAACTTTTCTACAAGTGGTTTAAAACATTCAGTCAACGGTAAACTAGGATTAAGCAACTGAGGAATAAATCCAAGCGGCTTACACAAGTGAAACTCACTTCAAAGTTCAATGGTAAACATTAATCTCCAATTAAACAATTAATGATTAATTAAAAGCACCATAAATTTCTAACATAAAGCAAATAAAAGGTATATTATTTTGAAATAAAATTTTTTATTCTTTATTTTCTTGCAAACTCAAAACAATATTCTTTGACAAGACGAAAAGTAATAAAATCCTATACAAATGAAGAAAGTAGTGTTTGTGAAGGGAGTATATAAAAATACACATCATTTATACACATAAGCAAAACAATTAATTATTTTATACATTTAAAACAAATTCTCATATCACATTTTGTCTCGTACCTTGTTGCATTAATATCTGTATAATTTTAAGGATAAAGGATGGATGAATGAAGGGTTATATTTACTTTAGTTGGATAGTTCTTTCATCCTCCAGAAATGTAAGCTTCTGGAGGGTAAAAAACTACTCTAAAATATCCAGCGATGAATTAAGATAATATACACATTTAATAACACCATTTTTATGAGTGGATCATTGTTTTATCATCATCATCATAATCATCTCATAATAATAATATAATAATAATAATAATATAATAGTATTATTATCCTCTGGAGAATCGTACATAGTGTTGGATTCCCTAATCGTACGTAGAACTCGAATCACTAATATTTAAATAATTTTTATTTAAATATTAGTGTATATTTTTTTATTTATGTAATATTAGAATACAAACCGCGGTACGATGCCGTGGTTTGCACTCTATCTTCGCAAGTATGAGGTATGGGTTTATCATTTGATGATTCTTACTTTATTACAGAGCAAAATAATATTTCAACCCATAATTGATGACTTATTTAGTGTTATTACAATTACTTAATTCGCATTTGTCATTTAGACAATGCTACTTATATTTTCAATGTTTCTTGAAGCTTAGTACATAACTTAAAATTATTGTTAATTTGGAATGTTTCAAGATAACATAATTTCCATATCACAATTAGTGTTGACGTACAATATTTGCTTATCATAAGCTTATATTTTTCAAACAAATGCATTCCGGTCTAAGGATTTTGTTAAAGTAACCGTAATCCTGGAATTTGGCCCATTTAAATTGTTTACTTTATATAACCTTTTTTTCAACCCATTTTTTATTTGTACAGCAATTATCAGAGTGAGTTACTACAGATATGACCACAGGTATGACCCACTGATATACCCCAAGATATGGGCTTCTTAAGAAAATAAAGGTTTTACCTCTTATTTCATAGATTATAACTTTTTATTTATAATAATGGCCTTAGTGTGATACGAAGAGATGATGCATCTTTTATTAGCCTTACGTTTGAAAATTATGTTGGCTGTTGTTATTAACAATATTCATATTGTATAACGATGCATCTTGGTTCACCTCAAGCGCAAAAGCTATGTTGGCTTATTTGTTGTAATTATTATTTATATTACCAAATTGCATCTTAACTAGTCTCAAGTTCGAAAACTATGTTGACTATTTATTTTAGTTAATTATGTTTAAAAAGATGCATCTTAACAGGCCTCAAGTTCGCAAACTATGTTGGCTCTTTTCGTTTTCACTTTAAGTAGGTCAATTAGTGATGGCAAAGGGACGCTTCCCTGATTAGAAAATGCCATTGATTCTCATTGAAGTCAATGGTTATCTGAATAAGAATGAATGGCGTCAATGGCTGAGCAGTTTTAGCTCCCATTGAATGTAATAAGAATTAATGAGAATTGAATGGCTTGGAGAAGAAATAAAGTTTCAATGAGCGTGAATGGCCAATTCGGCCGATCAGCGACGCTGAAAGTGTCAATGATAAATCTTCGAATGAGATTGAATAGACGATTATCCCATTGAATTTATTGAGAATGAATAGGAAAGTTATTGACCTATCAGTCATTCAATTATTAATGTCTTCAAATGGCTGCATGTACCAATGACAATAAATGAGACTGAATAGGTTTATGTCCCATTAATTTTACTCATTTTTATTCAATAGAATTGTATGGGAAAATCAGCCGTTCGACTGAATCGGATGCAATAGGTATAATTACCATTAACAATTCTAATGGCTTCAGAATAAGAATAAATCGTATAATATCCTATAGCAATTATTGACTCATTAAAACCGATTCTCTATGGCTAATGAGAATGAATCGGATCTTTGTTTACGCAATTAAGACTATGAATCCCATTAACATCAATGATAAAATGAATGGCTATGAATGGCTATGTTTGGTAAACTACAATCCGTGTTAATGGCTGATAAATCGTTACACGTCTATTGGATCGAATGAGCATTTTACTTATTGCGAACCCAACCGGATTCCTTGGCTTGAGTACTCGTACACTTGCAATATCATCCAGTATGATTTTTAGTTAAGAATTTTCCCTACATTCAAAAATGGATTGAATGGCTTATTCGGCAATTCAACTAAAATAATAATTTCGTCGAGTGTATAATCAATGTTTTTGCTCTGGTTATACATGATTCATGCAGGTGTATTGGTACCCATATTATAAACATTTCAGTGCCGTGCGATGCCGTATGTCATTGAGTATATGTTCTGACATTTACACACACATATTTCGAATCATTGAACGTCCGCCATATCGGGTGGTATACATATGTAAGAACATTGGTTATCCATTACTTCTATGAGAACCAGTTTGTCTTTTATGTTATTGATGCTAGTTTGAAATTCTTCGCGTACTTCGTACAATACAACTAGAATATGATTCATTTGTACATCATTTATCAGCAATGGAGTTGTTTTTAATTCTTTTACTACCATAAAGCATCTGTTTTGAATCAAATAGAAGTATTGAATTTGTACAATTTGTTCATTCACAAGCTTTACTATGGTATTGTCACTCTTTTTCGGCCGCGTGTAAATTTTCCCATGAAAAACCTTATCTTCGTAAATACATCTTCCATATTTATTATTCTCCCTATAATCTTTTTCGTCTGGAAGCACTGCATTATCGTCAGTTCTATGATACTGAATAAGGAATTTTTTTTTTTTTATAATTTTTCGGCAAAACGTACCTGTTTTACATTCCGACATTGTACACATTTTTCTACTATATGCATTCATTTCTAGTACTCTGTTTGCTATTTGATCTATTACTCCTTTAGGACCGGTTACTAACTTTTTTATTCGTCCAATATTACTTTCAGCTGGATATGCTGAGGTACCTGAAAGAGGTCCACTTTTTCGCACATTATCGCAAACATGTAACAAGGAATGAACATTAAAAGTCATAAATTTGTTTGTATAAAACATTTGGCAATCTCCTACAAATCGCAACAGATCAATCTCACATTGCAGTAACATATCTTCAGTTATATTCCTACCCAATACAATGTAAATGCTTCGAACGAACAACGCATACGACTGCAAAGCATCATCAGCTAGAATTCCGTTAAGACACGGTATACTGTCAAATAAAAACCAATACAACCAATCTGATCCTTTCCATTTTTTTTTATTTTTTAGGATTTTAGCTAAGCGATACATTTCTTTAGGTCGTTTGATATGTATTAGTCTATCATTGATAGTATTTCGACTTGACGGTTTCAAATAAAAGCGGCTTTTTTTGTTCGACCATTCGTCCCATAATTGTCTCACTACTCCTAACAAAATTGCATGTAAATATTCAAAGGGTAAGCTCCATATGCAATCAAAATACTTTAATTGCATCAACTGTGATCGACCTTTTACACCTCGCACGCTTTTGTTTAATCTTTCGCTGTCTTCTACATCTTTTATGTATTCTAAGTGACTACGACATTCTGCAAAATTTTCACTTATCACGTATCTCATGGCACCTTCACAATACTTTCCGTACTCATAACACCAGCTGCAACCCCAATATCCGTTGTACTGAAATCTATTCGTCAGAATTGGACGCGCAACTGAATCTACAGGGAAACAAAGTGGTATAACGTAAAAAGTTACAATTTCTCCCTCATTATTATGTAATGTTATACCCTTCGTCATTAATACATTAATCTTATTTACAAATATTTCCAAATATTTATTCATTAATTCTGGTTTTGGCTCGCCGTCCGTATACCATAAATCTGATAAAATTAAATTTTTAAAACGCATTTTATTTGGTAACTCATTGACGACACATTGTATAGACCACAAGCTAGACTTAGAGCTTTCGAAAATGGGAGCACCGTCGATGTTTACATTTAACGTCAAAATGATGTCAGATGATTTTCTTGTTTTGAAGTATTCGTTATTTCGATATAGCTCACCATCGAATATATCAGAAATAACTCTTCCGTCTTCATTTTGAGCGCAGTTTTGTGCTTGTCTTGCATTTTCTATTATACAATTCCGTACCTCATTATCCTCTAATATCGTTCTAAGCTGATACTCTAAATCTATATCAACAAAGCAATTTGATGCAGTCGTTGAAAGCGTATATTGTTTTTCACACTGTTGGCATAACAGTGTCTTATTTTTCATTACGTCTTTCTTCATCATGGGTTCATTCAACACAGTATTGCAAACATTACAATAAAACACGTACGATTTTTTATCTACTGATTGATTATACAATTTCGACATAAAATATTTACTGGTATTCAATTCTTTAAATTTAGGTCCGGCTAAAACTTTTGATAACTCTAACAATCTATCTCTTGCTTCATGGGATAGGTTAAATCTTAAATATATTGCTTGTATCATATCAAAAACTTCTTCTACTGTTATACTCGATTCTTTAAACATTATCATGTGTAACAAATTACGATATTTATTTATATATTCTTTTTCGTCGGTATCGACACTTAAAACTTCAAACTCCTCTATGTCAACATCAACGCTAGCACTTCCTTCGCTACTGTTATCTGATGATTCACTGGAGTCAGTAACGTCGCTTGTATTTGCTGAAGAATTTTCCTCGTCACTTTCAAACTCCATACCAACACCGGCATGTTGACGTAAATTTCTGTTGTCTTCTGAAAAATGTTCTGTAAGGTTGGAACTTGAACTGCTTTGAACTTTGCGTGATTCTGTACTATCTTCACCACTGTAATGTTGAATCGCTTGTTGAGCTGAAAAATTTAAGTGGTATCATTGTGAAATAACAAACAAAAATTTCGTATTTTGCATTTGTTTGACGTTGATGTTGAAATGAAAATGCTCACGTCCGAACATAATTGGTGCAGTCTAAACGTTTCAAAAAGACGTTTGCATAAGTCATTCTGAGATCTATATGATAACACGCACAATAGTACTTAACAGTACAATACATAACCCCACGTTATGTAACTTTAATTACCATCTTCCTGCGTTTTTTTCCACCTCTTAACGGTATAAGGATGAGGACTTGATTTTCTTTCATCTTGCAAATGACCTCGGTAAGATCTCTTTTTCTCCTTTTCACTTTCATCCACCGGTTCATCTGAACATTCACAAATTTCACGTGGTCATTTTTTTGTTCAATTATTTTCAAAGATATTGTTATCAAGCTTCTTCCATTTATATATTTCATGTTGTACAGGTTTTTATAAATAAAAAATTTTTTTTATGTGCAGTCTGTGTATTTGTAATTGTACATATAATCTTTATTTTATTCTGAACATTATAGAAGCTTCATCAAATAATTATAAAGCATCCTTCATTCAGTTTTCAGTTTACATTTTGTGCAAATTGATAATTACACAATACACGTGGATTGCTCTATATGGGTATACATATATCTAACCGAGCATTCGCGGACACGACATTCGGTTTTAAAACGACATGACGGTTTTAAAAGATATAATTTTTTTAACGTATTAATGAAATACCGGAATCATACTGATTGATCGATGGAGGTAACATTTACTACAAGTCATTTAATATTAATATTGCATTGAACAAATATTCTTCTCTGCGATGCACAAGCATGCGTATCAAACGTTTAAACATTACAGTGACTCCCCTAACAATTCATTTTTAGTAATGAACAGTTTTCTGCATATTTGTACGCACGAATGTGTAATTTAGTGCTTTCAATATTTTTTCATTTGCAGCAGCTACTTAAGTTTGGCGTCTTCATTGATGTTTGTGCTTTCATCACAAACGATTTTTTATTCTGTGCAACATTACAGATAAATACACACTTTTAGTAAATGTTACCTCTGTCGGTAAAACATGACTACTCCAGTATCTCGTTAAGACCTTTGACAGAACAATTTATTGTGCACATCAATATCGAGGGAAATTAACATTTTTATGTTCTACATACACAAATAAACAACTTTTGTCTCAAACTATTTGTGTATGCAATGGAACTGCCAAAAGTTTGTAGAGTTTGAATTTTTGGTAAAGTGTTGACATACAATAGGGTACAAATGAGACATTCAGTACCTTGTTGATCGTATCTATTTTAATTTGCAGTGAACACGTACTATCCAATACTTAACAATCAATAATCGAAATAATTTCAAGGGGAGTACGAACCTTGAATTTGTGTATTTAAGTCTTATCTACCGTATGCTAAACGTTTAGAACATGATTTCATCGAGTCCAGAATAAGGTCCCAGAATTGTGCTAAAGAAAACTCACCTCACAAAGAGGCATGCTCTTGTGCTGCACAGATAGGACAAAAACTAAGGGACAAGTTGGATTTGGAGTTTGCGGGCCAAATCGTAAACTACAACCAAATCGTAAAGTCCTGTCTTATGGTCGCGATGATGAAAGGTGAAAGCTGCCTAAACGATCCAGCTCTAAATACAATATAGAGAAATAGTTATGCTGCTTTTACAAGTGTGGAGACAAGGTTTAAATTGTACCCACCTTCTTGTGTTATAAAGATATACAAGCGATTTTATCAGTTATACGACATCTTAAAATATATTACAAACAAATTAAGTTACAAGTACGAGAATTTTTTTGAATCAAATGATCTTGTGGGTGATAGATTGTTTTTTCATTTGAGGCTATAAAAACGACGAACATGTTTAGGTTCCTACTGGAATGTATGCAGACTTATAAAACGATAATTACATTCAACTAAAAAATTTGTAATATTTACGAGGTTCCTCATAATTTGAAATGAAATTATACTGCATGTTGGACATTTTGACATACAGGGTGTCCTAGAAATCACGTACATCTTTTAAAGGGAGTACTTTTGACATTATGGTAAGGAAAAAATGTTAAATTACATCCGGTATTTTGCGACATATTGAACGTTGAACATAAAGTCAATATTCTGAAAATACCTTGAGAAATATTTAAGTTGGACGAATTTGCTATAATAATAATTTGTACATCTCACAGAGCAAAGACTTTTTTGTCAGATATAATTTTTCGATAAAACAAACCATTTTGGAGTTATCTGAGAATATTTCATTAACGAAGGAGGTTGCATTTTTTACGTTTTTTTTTTTAAATAACATAATTTTTAATAATTCAAAAATGGTTAGTTTTCAGTCGAAAAATTGTATTGACCAAAACAGTTTCGTGGTTGTGAAATGTACAAATTGTGATTACAGCAAATGCGTTCAATTCTGATGTTTTTCAAGACGTTCAAAGAATATTGACTTCAATTTTAACTTCAAATATCTCTGATGATAATGATACTTGAACCGATTGTGATTGAACTTTTTTCCTTCCAATGATAACCGAAATACTCTCTTGAAAGGATTCTCGCAATATCTTGTATACTATGTATAATATATTTTTTTAATTCTGCTGTTTGCAGTTACACATTATATGAATGTTAAATGTATTATTTCATGTCTATGTATTGTGCAATTAATTATAAAAGGAATTTTTTCCGCTATATATTTTTAACACGTAAATAAATAAATTTATCTGAAAATGCACACACGCGCGAGTTCAAATGCAATCTTTCATAAACTCTTAGATATCATATATGCCGAGGTCACAGCAAGTGACTGACACAAGTAGGAAACAAATAATTTGCTACAATTACCAATTTGATTAAATATCTAAACTGTTAAATACAATTTTCAAATGGAATTTTTCAATCATCCATTTCAAACAAACATACTGTTATGATGTTTCCCTCATCAGTGGAGTAAGTCACTGATTGAAAAATTCATTTGATGTATTGAATGCTTTTAACTCGTAGTTATACGTAGTTATAATACATAGTTATAAATTACCAATGAATAAATAAGAAAACAAATTAATTAAAAAATTAATTAAACGTTGAAAACAAAGTCAATACTATTAAAATATCTTGAGAAATATTTAAGTGGGAAGAATTTGCTATAATAATAATTTGTACAACTCACAAAGTAATTGATAGATTAAAAGTTCGTAATTTATTTCAGATTCAATGTAAAAAAAAAGAAATTAATTGAACTTTGAAAATAAAGTCAATATTCTTCAAATATCATTTTTTTGTATTAATAGAAACTGCAGTATAAAATTAAATATCATTTATCGAATACATTTTGATAAAAAAATAATTACAGCAAATTATTTGTTACTTATTTGTGTCAGTCACTTGCTGTTACCTCAGCATACATGATATCTAAGAGTCTATGAAAGATTGCGTTTGATAAACACATTACTCATTAATTAATTAACTCTGATAAGTAAAACATAAAGCTTGAATCGATGTTGTATAATTTACGAAAGTCCTTTTGATAAGTGAACAGAACATTTCGATCAGCAGGTTTCTATAAATACAAAAAAATTATTTTTTTTAGGAATATTGACTTTATTTTCAATGTTCAATTAATGTCTTTTCTTTTTTTTTACATTTATTCTCAAATAAATTACCAATTCTCAATCTACCAATGTTCGCATTGACGAATATAATACAATCCAAACATTGTTCACTAATTATTAGGATTGAATATTTTCAATACGTTGTGATGGAATTTTCACAACGTATTGATCAGGAATAACATGAACCAAGTTGATATGGCCATAATGTCTTTACATATTTATAAATATACATGATAAGTAAAAGTAGGACCGTAACAGTTGTCGAAATGAAAACAATACAGCTTAATAGCCATTATTCCCAGTGTTAACAGGATTGAGAAACTCAATATTTTGTACAAATGAAATTGTTCATTTACATTGCAATAATTTGTTGTAATTTATAAATGCTCAATTAGTAATTTATAAATATATATTTCGTATAAATTTAGCAACGTTTCGGCATATATTTTTGACTATCTCAAGCTACAATTTGTATACAAATCATGTTGAACAATTAGTAATAAATGATGACATATATATATATATATATATATATATAATTTTACCAAGGTATGAATTAAAAATACAAATACAAAGTATACATGATTTGTATTTGCAATTCATACCTTGGTAAAATTATAACTTTATTTTTATATCTACATATATGTAATTACTGATTAGTATTTGTTCAATATGTTTTTTATATAAAGTATAACTTCAGAAAACCAGAAATATGTGTCAGTGTTGCTAAATTACTACAAAATATATATTTTTAAATCACTTATGATGTTTTAGTGACTAAAATCATCATAAGTGATTATTTTACTACATCAATTTTAATACATCATTTTTAAATTACCAACAAATTAAGAAACTCAAGTAAAATACATTAAAATATTTTAAAATTAAAATACAATAAAATACATTAAAATTCATTATCTTAAAGGTATGAAAAAAAAAATAAAAATATACTATTGTCTCTCATTTGTACCTTATGTGTCATGTCATTATGTCACATCAATTCATATTCGTAATTAATGGTCGCTTACCCATATTATTTGTAAATATTTATATTATTTGTATTATAATCCATATGTATCCATGTATATTTCTATATATTTGTATTAATTCTATGTATTCCACCAATGTTGACTGATGACTTGTAATAAGTCTACTCCTTATTATGATCCTGCAATAGAACACCGTAATCATTCTGAAAATTGTATCCACAACATGAAAATAATACAAATTTATAAATATTAGTTGCAACAAGGCACTTTTTCATAAACTATGTAATTTATAATTTGTTTTCAACTTTTGAACCACCACGATTGCAACACATATTAATTATTATATGAATTTCTTACCACTATTAAAAACGGTATTATGCAAAACACAACAATGACTTATTCGTTTCTCGTAATACGAAACAGCCAAAAACCAGCATAACAAAAACGAAGACCTCGTTTAGACATGGAAGCTCAATTCTGTCGGGCTTGGATTGTCAGAATATTTCTGGGGTAACCGACTGTACTGTAAACTGTCAAAGGGCGCTGATGTCGGTTTCTTCTTGTGAATCACTAAATTGAAAGACTCAGTCATAGAATAACTGCCCTGGTCTCAAGAAATTAAAAAATACATGAAAGCACTTCTCATAATCATGATTTCATAATAAGTAATTGTAAGAATTGTATATTTGCTTGAATATTTGCTTGAAAACATTAAGCTTGAATCAATTTTGTTTAATTCTCGAAAATACTTTTGTGAAAAAAACATTATGATAAGCAGTTTTCTACCAATACAAACAAATGATTAATATAAGAAGTAACATAATAATAATCGTCTCAACTTATTTATTATTATTTTTCAATATTTATACCCATTTATTGGGTCACTTGTCATTAACATATGTATTTAAAAATTTTGATGTTATACTTCAAATTACAAATGTATATTTCATAAATATGAATACAATAACATTTCATTTAAGTCAATTGAAGAAATAAAAGGGAACAAAATATCGATACATATACTTATATGTATGTAAAATATACTTTTATTAATACTCACAAAAGTTTGTGTTACCCGTGATTTTTTTGCTTCACTGAACTGAAATTTTACTATATTAATATTATTGTGGATGTATATCAAATATTCATAAAATATATGTCAAACATTTAAAATATGAAAGTCCAAACTGTGGAGTAAAAATACATAAATCATTACATTATAAAATTAATACATACATTAAATGTAATTAAATATTGCTCTTTATCATTTAATAAATGTGTAAACATTATTATAGAGCAAATTCAGCAAATACTATTATTAAACAAAATTTAATAACACGAATTACATAAATATACATGATTATGATATGAAATATTGACAAAATATTTCAAGGTTATTAAAAAAATTATTGAAGAGAAAAAATGTTATGAGACATGTTTGTATATAATACCTAATACAAATCAAATGTATAAACAAAAATCAAGTCAAAATAATCAAATTATCAAATAAATGTTTCAACTCAAAGCTTCGTCAACAGTCATTATCAATAAAAAATCGATAATACAAAGTTTCGAATAAACATGAAAATAATGGAAACGTTTTATTACTATTATTTTTATTAATAATGATTTAAACTTAGAGTCGAAATGTTTATTTGATAAATTGATTATTTTGACTGATCTTTTTTTATACTTTTTTGATTGTATTAAATATTATTTTCAGACATGCTTCATAGCGTTTTTTTAAAGATATAAATACAAGAATTTCGTTAACATTTGCCATCATAATTGTGTACATTTATGTAATTCATGATATTGAATTTTATTCAATAATTTCATAGATTGAATATGCTATATGAGACTGTTCACACATTTACATACATTAAAAGTTACACCCGATAAATACGTGTAAATAAAAACTAGAATGCAAATATATAATTATACATAGAAAAAATAAGATGTTTTGACTTCATCATTTAATCCTTTTTAGAAATATATTGTTCAATAGAAACAACAGGACATGAGTGAAGATACTGTGAACAATGGAGTAGAAACGTCGTAGGTTATTTATTTTTAATTATTTGTGATTATTTATTTGCATTAATACAGTGACTTTTAATTACTATTTATTTAATAATTTACAGAACAATATTTATTGCATTTTATGCCAAAACTTATAACACACATTTCAAAATTTCTATAAATATTTTACAAATACTTTCAGTGGAAACAATAGTTAAATATGTATGGCACTAATTGCCAGTAATTAATTTCAAATGCAAAATTATCTAGCCAATTATCTAGCCAATTATCTAGCCAAATTATCAGTAAAAATAACTCCAGGCAGGAAATATTCCATTATATAATCGTGATGAATCAAATAAATTCTTCCACTTACTATATACAGAATCATTTTAAGGCCATTCGATCGATTCGTTATCGGAAATCCTGATTATTGACCACTATCACCAATAACCTCGCTTTTCTATTTAATTTATTTTTCCTTTTTAAAATAGGTCAACGTACAACAATTTCGGTATACTATAAGCCAACGGTACGCATGCGCACTAGTAGAAGCAGTGTTGCTCCAAGTGCGATGCAGAAATGTACTGCCCTTTCAATTATTGAACTAAATTGCAGCCAATCAGTCTTGCATTGACCAATAATAAGTTTCCATTTGAGCGGGAAATTCAAACATATTCAAATTATTGAGCGAGATATTCAAGTAGACCGACTTCCTAATTATGTTATAAAGTACATTTGCAAAAAACAGCAAAATAATATTTCTTTATGTCGTTAAAAATTTATGCACATTTAGGGTGCTTATTAAAATTCGGCGTGCATGCACGCCGAAAATTTTAATAAGCACCCATGGTTTTCATATTGTTCTATTTATAAAATTGTACAAGATAACAAATATCAAAACCAATAAATAACAAGTGATTTTCGAATTTATCATTTTAAAAATTGGGCATTTTGAGCATTTGGCATTTTGAGTATTTGGCATTGTGAATATTCAGAATTTTAGAAGCTCCCCTTATGTATGCTGTGATTCGCATAGTGCGCATGCGCACCGTTAGCTGCTCGGTTACCGAAATGCTTGTACGTTCTCCCCAGCGTTGCTAAAATTCATTTCTTTTTCCGGCTACCTCCGTAAAAAATATTCACAAGGTAGGTAGCGTCATACGTTTTTTAATACATTGCGCATGATTGATAATTGTAATATATATATTGATAAGTAATTTAACGTGTTTCATACATTTTACGAAATTTCATAAGTCCAGAAATTGTTAAGGAAGTACATACATTTTTACAATTAGGTTAAAAGTTAGTAATTGGTAGACGTACTATTATGTCTTTTTAAAATTTCGACGCAAGAAGCAAAGGCGTACGAAGCAAAATTTCAGGACGCAACTTCTAACGCATGTAATTCGGCTCTCATGAAATGCGCAGTAAGGCTTCGCTAAGTTGTCATCGCTAGTTGGTAAAGACTTTCAACGTTTCGGCGGCCATATTGATGCATGACGTTGCGTAATATCAAGCAAAATTGTTTGCTACTCTACTGTTGAGGCTTTTGATTTTGCGTAGATCGGTAAGTTCTTGGAGAAATATTTATAATAGCAAGTTGAAATATATATTACAAAAGTGATTTCACGTGTTTAAAATCAGTCATTTACCTACTGAATACAACATTTACACGGGTTTTACTTAAATAAGAATATTTGGTATATATTGCATACATCATGTATTGCATATATCATGTATTTAAGACAGACATTTTTATTTCGATATATTGTATTTAAATGAGAGTTTTTGGTGTACATTGCATATATCACGTATTTAAGTAAAAGACTGACATGTATTTTTTTTATTTAACATTATTGTATTATTTCCCTATTTTTTATTGATTATTATAACTATGTACGTTTTTAACACTACTGAACATCTTGACTAGTATTCGAAGCGGAAGATTTACATATACAAAGCTGTGTTCATAACCACTAAATGTATGAAGCATTGAATTTTAGATGCTTTTTTTACATGCAACATATCACACATTATCATGTGTTCTGATGTAATAAAGAAAATCATTTCATTAAAATAAACCTGTACTCTCAGTCAAATATATATAAACTTGGACCAAATATATTTCGATTCAGATATATGTATATATTAAAATCAATTAATTGTACTTCATGGCATTGAAATACATTATTTATTTGAAACATATAAAACGTTCTTCGATTTAAATCAGATTTTATTGAGGCTAATAAATACTGTCGGTATGTCGGTTATACTCAGTCGGAAAAACAGGACTCTGACTTTCAAATTGATTTAAATATAATGTGGCTGAAATTTGTAACGTTACAAAATGAATCTAACGCAGCCATACGCAGCAGCGGTGGCGCTGAATGTGCTGCCCTCTACTATGTCTTCGAATCGATGCAACTAACTATATACACGCTGCGTCATGTTTAATGTCCTTGTCACGCACCAAAGTTCACACTCGGATTTCCTTTTCTATCGAGACCACGTTCTAAACGTGGCGAAATCAGCGAGTTGAATTTATTAACCTGTGTAATTTTATTTTTTTTTA
>JABFOW010000104.1:0-14258 GCA_022817725.1 Archaeoteleia sp. ZL-2020 | reverse complement strand
ATCTAATACAAATAATTTGCCCAACGATGATGCGTTAAGTATAACATAAATATTGATTTCAAGGTTTAAAGATATTAATTAAATTTCAATATTTTTATGTCGGAGATTCGTGAAATTAATTTTACATATAAATTCACACAAATTGTTTATATGTTGGTATGTTTTACGAGGGATGTTACGTCTCTTGAAATTTTTCGCGCTGATCGTTAAAAAATTTCGTTCCATCACTTTCACGCTGATGCACATGTTTCCGTTTGCAAAACATCACAGGATTACGAAGGATCGCGCGTCTTTGCGCGTCGACCACATACGTGCTCTCGTACGCGCAGCACATTCGCCGATATGAAAAATGTGCAGAGGTTTTATCCGATCAAATAATTGCATCGAACAAATAAACTGAAATTTGCTAGGTAGAAATATTGTCGTCCGAATTCAATTTACGACGAAATTAATCTCATTCGTAAAGTTATGTCTAAGTCTCAAATTTATGCAAAAGGCTCAACAAGTTTTCTTACTTGTTAATTTATTCAAAAAGTTAAAAGCATTTCACTTAACCCTTTTAGTCCACTAATTTTATTGCGATGTTTATTTTAAGAATTTAGTTCATAATTATTTTGCAAGTGGATCAAATATAAATTTTCTTTATTTATAAACTTGCGTTTTATTTAACTTTAAATATATATATATATATATATATATATATATATTCATATGTAATCTCTTAATTTCACTTTTAAAGACACACAAGGAGGTTGGAGAAAGATATTTGGCTTATTGGTGCGTTCGAGATTCGGAGTCCGGAACGCTTTGGCAAGCTCATGAAGTGTATATGCTCTTGTTGGTTCTGGTTGTGCCACTCACAATTATGGCGTTCTGCTACACTGCGATATGCTGGGAAATTTGGCGTGTCATGAAGAGGAGATATCACATGACTTCGAGGCATGCGTAAGTATTCGTGTACTATCTTATTATAATTACGCATGCATACATAAGAGAACAGAATTCAAAAACAAATAAATTTAATCTTTGCGAACATTGTCGAATCAAAGAAAAGCAATTTAAAAACATGTAGATACATAGTGTCGAATGAAAACACAAATGCCAGTTTGAGGATTGAGAAAATGATACAATCATTATTTAGGCCAAATAAATTAAATTTAATGCAACGAAATCATTTATTAAGTCTACATGAAAATTAATTTTTGTATGGATGGAATTTTTAATTGATATTGTGAATATTTAAATCTAATATTACAATACAATTAGACAGTAGATCAGTGATTCAGTCAAGATCCACGTACAATTTATTAATCTGGTCTGTACGACTTATTAGTACTGTTATAATTTGTACTATTTTATGACATATACGTTTTACGTTATGTCGTTACATATTTCATCAATTGACTTATTATTCATTTAGTCAATGGTAAATTTGCATCAGTCAATGTTCCTGCATATCTGTATAACAGAAAAACGTCGCTAATATTCTTAAATGTGACGCATCTCTTAGTTGATCTTAAAAAAAATACTTTTTTTTTTATTGCTTATTAGTCAAATTCGTGAAAAAATAAATCACTGTCAAAATTCATACATTCAAAACAACTCTTATTAACATGACACACGACATAACTTTTACTTGCGAAGATCAAGATGCTTCCGTAATGATTTGCTTATTTCTTATTTACAATTACAATGAGCTAATAATTAAAAACGAATTAATGTTTCAATTTTATTCCAAATTACGAATTAATTCATATTATTTTGTATAAAAATCATTTGGTTGAACTATTTGATTTGATTTTTGTTCAATACAAATATCGTATAATTATTTGTATTATTATAAGTATATTTCAAATAGTAAGAAATCATATCCAATATTATTTTCTCATTTTGATTTTATTTGTTTATAAGGAGTCTTTTATGAGGTGCAAAAATTGGTCCAATTTATTATTGGAAATATTTACATTGCTGTCTGAAAGTTTATTTAAAGTGTCTTAATGGATCCTAAATTTAAAACCAAACATTCTTTTACTTATCGGCTTTTGATTCGAGAAGTGTTAGGGTAGCGCCGTCATCGACAAGCAATCTAACGTCTGGACTTTCTAGCGCGCGCATTATATTTAGCAGCATTCGTTGGTAGGCGAAAATTATTTCCGACGTGGACTCGTGAACGGTGCTCTAAATTTTCACGGTACGGTTACTGTCCTCAGAGTGGCCTCCGATGAACACATCGACTCGTCATGAAAATTTGTTGATCAACATAGGCAAAATAAGTTATCGCAAGCATCGCATTATCTTTTCCTACAAAATGATTTTAAAGTATTTAAACTCATAATTGTTAGTGATTAGAAATTATCATTCCAAAAGGTTGGATACTTAAAATCATTATTATCAAATATTATTAACATTTCAATCAATCATTTAAATTTGCAATAACTTTGGGACCATTCGACATATACGCTCGTAAACTCAGAATACAGTTTTGTTAATTCAACAAAATTGTTTTGTTATTTTACGTTCAACAAAATATTTTGTCGAGATAAATCAACCTAACGATTTTTGTTAATTAAACGAAATTGTTTTTCTACGTTTCTACGTGTTACAAGGAAGAGATGAAAATAGAATGACCCCTATTGGTTAATTACGAAAGATATCAATTATTGAAGTATTGTTTTTCAGACATGTGTGCAAGGTTGTCTGAAGATTGAAATATAGACTACATACAAGCGGAAACGGTTCAAGATTGGTCTCCGATATATCGGTACGAGTCGGACGGAATTTAATTTAGCTCGTATCTCGAGAAGTCATTAATTCGATTCGCGAGTTAGAACCGCAATCGTCTGAAATGCAACTCTCAAAATAGATTGTACCCATATTCATGTATTTCAACAGTGTCGTATACAATAATTCATATTGAGTCGAGAAGCTTAACAAAGTTTGCTGATATATACACGATTTGCGAATTGATGTTAATTATACGTTACATACCATTAATGTGACATAACGGTTTTGTAGGAAGATTAGTTATTATTTCCATGACAAACAATTTAATAATAATTTAATGGTTTTAATCATGTTTTATACATAGAAAATAATTATTTAATACTCCTTAAAATATAATACAACTAAAAAATAATAATAATCATTTATAGACCATTTTGGTAAATTATTATTATTATTATTATTATTATTATTATTATTAGTATAGTCAATTAAATTTAATTTTATGTTTATAATTAATTTACTTATAATATAAATAAATCAGCATTGATGTAGTTACCGAAGAAGAAATGTTTTAAACCAACGTAATCAATTTTTAACAATCCAAAAGATTGGAACAAGTAATCTCAAGGGATTCTTAATTATATCGGATGCAGCGAAGTAGCAAAATAGTCAGGCAAAAAGAGGCATCTTTGAAATATATAAGAAAATAAAAGAATGATAATAAAATTACGGTCCATTTGAAGTAATAGGTTCTTTTTATTAAAATCATGATGAATCTGATTTAATGATAGCACGATTAACATTCTTATTTTTAATATCAGCTTTCGCACCTTGAACATACTTTCATATTTTTGAGAACCATATCAAATTTTGCAAATCATTTTTATAAATCATTACATTTTTAAATCATCGTTTGCGAAGACCACTATTGCACAATTGATCCCAGAATAAAGTTCGATCTTTCGGAATTGCAACAAAATATACAATTATCTTTTTCACCATGCGTTTTGCAAACTTTACTGTAGTTTCGAACAATACTATATTATACTTTTGACCTCATTATTTCCTTTTACTCATTTTATACTGTTTTTATGCGAAAAGAGATCGCATTAAAAATGTGTATTTAATCCTCTGGGACTTGTTATGTTTTCTAGACCCAATGAGATATTCTTCATAATTAGTTTTTTAATACGTTTACACAAAGATTTTAAATTTACACAAAGACATTTGTGTAAATGTTAAAATAAATTTCAAGTTTCCTGTTAAAATTTTTGATAATGAGCATAGAATACAATTTTTCAAGATTTCTTAGATTTACATTTTATTTAAGGTGATCCTAAATGATAATGGAATATATTTTAATCTAAATAATTTATTACGTTAAAAGTACAAAATATAAAATGTATAAGTTAGTTCAGTATTTTCTTTTCCATTTTTGTTTTTAAACTCAGTGTCGTTCAAAATGACTTTTACAATAACGGCAAGAATATTGTTACAAATTGTCTTAAAAAAACTATTACAGTATCTGGCAACGGGATATATATTTTTATAGAAGGTTATTTATTTACTACAATAGTCTAAGAAAGAAAACTGAGAATATATCTGAATGTTGTGCTGCATTTGAACATGGTACCCAAAAAATATTTTTGAAAAATAGCAAACGATTTTTCAAAACTATTTTTAATAAACAAATTTATTTTTAACTCTCATTGAATGAAAAATGTCGTTAAAAATAAGTATCAAATACAAAATGAAGACATCATATATGTAAATATAATAATTTTACGAAATGAAAAAATATAAAACATAATGGACGCTTTCTGAGTAAATTTTGCTAAAATAAACCAAGTTCTGTCAGCTTTATATAAGTTTCGCATACACGTATAGCGCATACGAATTTCATTAGCCTCGAATAAACCTTTGAGATAGAACAATAACGCGACATGTCTGAATATAAAATCAACTTAATTAAAACTACAAAGTTGACATCCTTATGTGACAAAGAAAACTGTTTTCTATTGCATCTAACAATTGTAACTTAATATATCAAGCTAAATTAGTTTGCGTGTAAACAAATGTAAAAAGTAAATAAATTTGCAGTAATTACACACAAACGAATTACATACTTTTATTTATTTTAAATATCTGAGGTTTTCACGATGTATCTTTTTATAAAATTAACATTCTTGTAATTTTAACTTGTATAGTCATGTATATAAACTCGTGTAGGTTATAACATAACTTGAATTGTTATTGGTTGCACTCGTGTTAACGTTCGTATACTTAATTCTGTAGACTTTCATACTCTCTGTGGTTCAAAGAGTCTTATTTAGTTCATTTTTTACATTGCTTCGCCGACTTCCACGAATATCTTCAATTCATTTTGCTTTGAATTGATGCAGGAAAGATATATTACGTTGGTGAAAATGTTTTTGCTTTTTCCAGAGGTTGGAATATCGAAATATTTTCGTTAAATGAATTCATAAAATAATATCATTGCTTGATATTATTTGTATATAAGATATCTGATACACATATTGCAAATATTTAGTTCGTGATGTTCAAAATTTTCATATAGTTGATAAGTTAATTGTCACATAGAATACAATAATAAATATATTAAATTCTACTAAATAATAAAGTAAAATACTTTGTAATAATATTATAATAAAATTACCTGTGTTATATAAAATACTTTTAATATAATATTAACTTTTTTATAGTCAATTCTATCGATTATTATAATTTGTATATTCAACCAAATATTGTGTTGATTTAACCAAACATTTTGTAGATTTAACAAAGTTGATTAATCTATAAATGAATTTAATTGGCTTTTGAGGCAAGATTAATTGAAATTAAATTATATATAAATTTTGGTTTCATTTATATGGCAGAAACGTAAGCCAATTTTTGTTGGATCAACGAAACGTTTTTCTGAGTGTAGTTTGGCTATATTTCCATTCAGTTCGTCTATTCAAAAATATTCAGTTCTAACGTGTGTATGAATGTTCTTTAAAAGTCTAAAGGCTTCGTTATTTTTTAAATTAACATTTTAGAATTCTTTTAATTAGTCTACATGTTTTAATGAAAATTCGTTCTAATATTCTTTGAGTAATTTATTATTTTCGTATTCATATAATTATATAACATTTTTAATTGCACTACTCTTCACATTCTTTTACAGCCTCAGTCCTCCTAATGTGGATAGCGAATGTATACCAATGAACCAACGACAAAATAATGTTAGCAACTCTCGACGTGGAAGGCGCCAAGACAGTCAAACTGAAGAAGAGAATCGGACTATAAAACAGGTTAGAAAATTTCGTAATGGTAACAAATAAAACCGAATATGCTATCATGAAATCATATGTAATTGTTGAATTTTTAAACTAAGTAAATTAAACCAAAAGTGATAATATCAAACAAATTAATAATTCTCGAAAACAATTCTAAGATTCTATTTAGTAGAAGTAATACTACACTCAGAAAATAGTTTTGTTGCTACAACAAAAATTTGGTTGGCTTTTTTTTCTTCTTAGTTCTCTCAAACACACGAAACAATTAATGTATTTTTTTCCATTACAAATATCCTCCACTTTTACTATTCCTCTTTTCATCTCTTTGCACTCTTGTACCCAGTTTTTCAAACTTTTCCATCCTTTCATGCACAACATGCATTTCCTTTTTGTATTGTTCAACCGGTATTTATTATTCTCTTCCTCATTTCCACATCTTACTCTGGCTAATATTATCATTCTTCCCCTATGCTTCTCAGATACTTATCAATGCTTATTATTCCCATGTCAATCGATTTTAATTTCTCTTTTTCCCTAAAACTCTTATTCTTTTAGTAATAATCTCTTTTCTCCCTTTCTAATTTTGTTTTCAAATTTCATTTTTTCTTTACCAGGTTCCTGTTTAACGATATAACCGGAGGTTCTGTATTCTAACCCTAATGTCCATTTGGTACAACTCTCCATCAAATAATCATATAATAACATTCTCTTTTTAAAGACTTCTGTAAATAAGCTCTCCCTATTCCCCAATTCTTTTCCCTTCATTACTCCTGTTCTTTTTATCCACTCATCTGTATGCGCGTTTATCTTCCTACTTCTCTTAAACCTGAATTTCCAATAATTGATCTTCGCTTCTTCCATTTCCATTCTATTTGTTTTCCCTACCTCCTCCTTTTTTTAAATACAACTACTTTTGAGTCTTCAATATTCAACCGAAGATCTTTGTTGCCCAAATAAATAAATATAAACCTTTTTATACTTTCTTTCAACTGTTCTTCGTTTAATGCCAATCTGCAGTAATTTTCTTTCCTTTTTATCCTGGGTCGTTCAGTTCAAACTGCAAATGTGATGTAATAGTGTCGCCACTCTATTTACAGACAAAATGTTTGTATAAAACTATTTTATCAGTCGTTGTTTTTCGACATTAATTCACTTTGTAATTCATTACTTCAAAGCTAATAATTTTACCGTAAAATGAAAACTTTTTCTGTAAATATATACTGAGAGAAAAAATGTAAAGAAATTTACTATATTTAATGCGAAATGTCTCATATGTTATACAAAATAACGACTAATGTTAATAATTAGACGAATTATTACTATTTAAAAGTAGTAATTTTACTACTTAAATAGTGCAATTCTCTAAAAATGTTGTCATTAATGATTATATTGGTAAACGCATGAATAATTTGCACTTTTTTTCTCAATGTATAAAATGCCGGTTACCGAAGCACTCTGTGTTTTTATTATCTTATTTATTATAAATATTAAGAATTCAAAATTAAAAGTATATTTTATAAAGTAGATTGTCGATAATGGGATAATTATTCGTACATCAATTGGCTGTTCTGTAAATACGTATAATACAAATTACATGAGAATTTACTTTTGTTCATTTGTTATTTTGTAGGTGGTGAAAATGTTAGTCGCTGTAGTGGTGCTTTTTGCCATTTGTTGGAGTCCCATGCTCATTGACAATGTTCTAACCGCCTACGGTTTAATCCCTCGGATCAAATCAGGAACATTCAAACATCTCAACACCGCATTCCAATTAATGGCGTATTTTAACAGGTATAAAAGTATTTCTTGTTATTTTAAATATTAAATTAAAATACTGCTTTCCACATTATAATAATCTATACAAAAAAAACTTTCTTATAGGTTATTACTATATTTAGTCTTTTTACATGATTTTGGGTTTTTTTCAAAATGAGATGCACCAACTTCAGCGAAAAACTTTACATTTATGTATATAACAATTTTATTGAATTACAGTAGTTCAATTGGCACGACACTTTATGAATGGCGATTTAGCGAAATAGCAGCCACATCAAAATATCAATTAAAAAGTACAAAAAAATATTTGAAACACGAAACAGCATGAAGAATCATTATTATTAACAATATGATTTTTGATACCTTTAGGCCATTTGTGTTCATATGACAATATAATGTATTCATGTTAAAATGAATGACTAATAAATTGCTATATAATGCCAAGTATATAAAATAGCACACATTAACATTAAAAAATATGTCAATAAATTAATAAAAGATTAACGACAGAATTTGTATTATTATAAATATGTTTTATTACGAATAATACAATATAAAAAAGTTATACGCGACAAAATAAAAATATAAAACCTCTTTAATTCTGTATAAAATATCTCTTCGAGGTTTACGCATTTATTTACAAATAATATGTTCTAATGAACTCTCGTTTCGGGAATAACACGTATTTCGTTGAAGTGATTCGTGTTGCAAGAAACGAATTTACGTGATTTCATCAAGTGTTCTTTCGAGCGTTGTGTACAAAGCGAAGTGCATTTACAGAATCGATTTAACAGAGTGATCAAATACAGACTTCCAATTATGCCTGTGATCTAATCTTGCGCGTCGACGAAGCGTAATGGAAACGCTTCAATAGAAGCACGATGAACTTTCGATTGAGCTTTAATCGTTCGATCGTTTAAAGAAGTTGCTAAAATGGCCGTGAAATTTATTGTCTTCGATCATGCGCCGCTCCTTCTCTTATATCTATCCATTTAGACATCATCATCGTTGGCTTTTCAAATAAGCTACGATCCTCGTCGCCAATGGTAATAAATGATAATAACGATGCGAAATAAATTATTTTGTGCACCAAGATTGTGCAGTTTGCGCAAAAGTATTCCAAAGTCAGTTTATAGCTCACCCTATGAAAGTCAAACGAAAATGTTCTTCTCTAGAATTCACGAATTTGTGAATGTAACTCGACATAAATAAAGACAATGCTCGAAGCTTCCGTGTGATTTTCTTTTTTTAACCTCCATCGGCAGACTTTCTTGTGACCTTGAAATACAAGTTGGGTCTTTTAAACATTTTAGATTTATTCATATACGCAAAGAAGCGAGGAATTTTAAAAATATTTTAAAATCTCGATATTTATGAACCTCAAAACTATTTTCAAATGTAGGAAGAGTAAATAGCGAGCGAGAATAATTTGCCAACATTTTTAGCTCACGAATATCAGAACGAAAACTAATAAATAATATCGCGTTAAAATATTTTATCGCGATCGTAATAATTAAACATTCTTTCAACATACAAATACTCATAAACATTGAAATGACAGAATAGAATGTAACGAGTGTAATTGTTAAGTATTTTATATGCGCGAAAATACGTATTTATTTGCATATATGAATATTCATAGAAAAGAATTTTACATTCAAAAAATCTGGGACAAATACATAAAGAGGACTTTGACAAAATGAATAGTCTTGAACTTTGTTTTGTGAATACGAATGTTCAGTAAATGTTACAACAAATGCATCATATAATAGGGTTAAAATTAAACTTTAAAGCAATTAGCAATGTGAAATGGAGTTAAATTCATATTTTTCTATTGAAAAGTTCTTTATACAAGCTGTTAACATTCTTTTTATTATACTTTATCTACTTAAATGCGTTTAAATAAATAAATAATTCGATGTAAACAAAACGTTTCTATAGTAAACATTATATTACTATCTTAAATTTCAAATAAACAATCATTATTTAACTGTAATTAATATTTACATAAATGGAGATAAAGGAGATTCTGTATTTCAATTAAATTTCGTTTTGTTTATAGATATATTACTTACAGTACATAATTATTCATTTGATTGCAATTAATTAATAGATTTCTCTTTGTGTGAACTGTGTGCATTATTATAATGTTAATGTTATATGTTAATATATAATTCAATAACAAAGAGCATTATATGTTAAAATGATTATTTTTTCTTTGCTGCTACTTTTCGTCTGTCATGTTTTCAATCGATTCCAAAGATGTTTTTGACGAAATAATTGTAATGTTAATGTCAACCCTACGACCAAGCGTGTCTCAAGGGTTATGTTTTGTTAACTTTTGCAAGAGGATTTTGCTCGGAAGGTAATGCATCGGTTAAAGTCTCCTTTTGTGGTCCTGATGTCTTGTTCCGAAATCGATGATTGAACATTTGTCTTTTTGTTGGCACGTGGATGCACGTCAAGAACAACATTCTTGCTTTGTAACTTGTTATAGAGTTCCAGCTATTCAGGATTGACTCTTGCTACTGGATATATTGATGGATTAAATAGATGAATGCCCGAGGCGAAAAGTCCAGAAATGATTGATAAGTTGTTATTCTATTCCTCGCATGAAAGGTGACCAATTCCTGGCCCCATTTTTACTTATAACGGATGAACACAGCTATTGAATTTAAAGGTTGCAGCGAGTCAGTTGTATGGGAGAGTAATTTCTGTGTAATAATTTTCTCTTTTAATACAGTGCCTGGTTGATATAGCTGTATTTGGATGATACAAGTGCTCCTCATAAATCAAAAAAGTGATCGTTCCTTTGATATCTCGCAAAATTGAAGGAAAATACTGGGAGAACAACGTCGTAAAGTGTGACAATGCTTATTCATAAACATTTTTAAAAGTATTTAAAGAGTCATTTTTTAAAGCACTTATAACATTATTTATGTATATTTAGTTTTGACAAATATTTAAATTAAACTAAAATTATATTACATTTTGTACTGCATGTACTTTTCTCTTCGTGTAGAATATTTAATATATATGTCAATAAAGTAGAATATAATATAATGGTTTGAAATAATGATGTAGATTATTGTCACAATAATGATATTGAAGAACAAGACTATCAAACGAAACCAATTGTCTTGAAATGTAATTAAAGGTGAACCGCAGTTTTATAGCAGCATTCACACACACACGAGGACTGTTCTACTTCCGCTACTATCTTCAATTGTACGATGTTTGAATTGCTTTTTTCTATCAGTCTTCGCGAATTATTTTTATTCGATTCGAGACACTCGAAACAGCCATTTCACCCAAATCGTACATGTGGGAAAGTCGAGAGAATAAATTGTTTTTTCTACAATTGGCTTTGGAAGATTGTAAAATTTATATCTATTAATGTACAACTTATCAATCATTTATAACATTGCTGAAACTAATTTTGGAGTAAAATCTGTATTTTCGAAAAGTATTGATGAAATGTTATGCATTCATGTTTACAATAATACCAGCAAAATTAATATTTACACATTATAATTTTTACTATGTATAAGTAACCAAAATTACTGTTAACTTTTTTTCAGGATTATTTAATTATTCTATAGGCACACATAATTACTTTTTCGACTTTGCAGCCTAAAAAAGCGTTAAAAATGTCAAACTTTTAAGGGAATTTCGACAATTTTTCTTTTGAGAGTTTCCTTAACAAAGCAAATTTGTTGGCTTCACGGAATATTTATTGAAGTTTATTATATAATCCAGATTATAATAATATTCTCATAAATATTACACCAAGAACAAATGTTGGAAAATGTAACGTATTTTCTGATGTCATTTTCCTACAAATTCCATCAGAAATTTACTGTTATTTACAGCAAATGATAGATGATAGATTAATAAATACAAATCAAAAAATTGTACAAAATAATTAAAAACAGTATGTTAGAAAAAGTATTCGAAATTAAAAAGTATATAATACAATTGTTAATTCAACAAATCTTTTTGTTGTAATCTGAGTTTATATAACTATTTTCTAATAAAATCTTTAAAAAAAAATCAATCTCTAGGTCTCGTCTGATAATTTTTTATCGGTGCAGAAAACTCATATGTTTCATATCTGAAATAGATACGCCTAGTTTTTCGGGCGTCTGCCTACCTCGAAACAAAACGAATCACTTGCAAGTGTAATAGACAGTTTGTGGAATGTTCCACGCAAAAACTCGTTAACTTCGCAAAGAAATCTGATTTGACATTTTTCAATTTACAGCTGTATCAATCCCATAGTGTATGGATTTATGTCGAAGCACTTCAGAGAGAGCTTTTTATCGGCGGCTTGCGGTGGTCGCTGGTTGTGCTGTTCGCGAATGGCGTATAGGACGCCGGTGAACCGGCACCCGAGCCTCAGTCAAACAAGGACCACGAGTGTTCGGTGAGGAATGTATTTATTACGAATAAGTAATAATGGCCAATTTTCGCGTTAGCATCGCCATTTTATTGTTAGCGAGGCACAAAGCTGCAGTGACTCTTTCTTGAAGCGCTCAACGAGTATTTAATTTACTCGTTTCCGCTCGAACTTTGCGCGGACGTCTCAGTACATATGTATATATGTATCATACACAGACACACACGTGTACATATTACATCTGTGACAAACGTATTTAACGTTGGCACTATGAGCAAGTTGTTACGGTAACAAACTTCAATGTGAAGTCGTGTTGACAAATTCTATTTCATGACAATTGTGCAATGTTATCAATGTTTTATTGTCGACATAACAAAATGACAAGTTTCTTTGCAATTAGAAGATCAAATAGTTATACGTAGTAATTCGAAAAGTCTGGATATCTCATAATATATTGGGAAATTAATTAACGTTTTGTAATTATGTATATTTGTAATAATACGGTTTTTATTGCAACAACAATATAGCAACAATATATAGTTATTTATTGTGGAAATATAACATTTTATAAGTTTAGATACAAATAAGTCTTGGGAAAAATATTATAAATATTACATCTTTTTAAATCTTCATAGAGAGATGGTGGCTATTAGATATAATTGTATTTTATACTTGTAATTAGCAGTTGATTTTATGTAAATTCCTCAACAAGTATTGAAAAGTGAATGCACCAGTAAAAAATGATTAAATAAATGATGCTTTCAAATCAAAGATATTGATAAACAAAATTATGAATATGGGAAATTTTAAATTAATACCTTTTGTCTAACTTTGAACGGTAAATTAGCAGTAATTAAAATAATGTCTTGTGTTGAAAACAAATTAATTACAACCTGTTACTGAAATTTTATATTTCACGTAATATATAAAAATTGTTAAATATTCAAATTGAAATTGTTATGTTCATTTTATCAACATGTTGCATAAATACTATAATTTCCAATTTTACTTATAACTTTTTTAATTTCGACTTGCATGATCTTTCTTCTGAAATTGCACGAAATTTCATTTAACTGTGCTAATGAATAAGTTAATAGAATTTTGAATTGGCTTTTTTTGCAATTTCTTGTTAAAAATCGCGATCAATACAAAGAAACTAAGGTCATTAAAATCTGTTCTTTTCAATTCTTCGATGTGACATAAAAATAGAGGATTTCGTAAGTCTTTGTATATTTCTTCATATGTTCTATCTGAATTTATCTACATATTTAATTAATTTGAGCTTAAAATATTCACCAAAGATATAAATTTATACTTGTGGAAATTTGAAAATCGTGTATTCTTTCATGAAATAATGTGGTTTTGTTTCTTTAGGAATCAATTTATAAATATCTCCTTTGCATTCTGAATTTGTTTAAAATTATTCAATCTGTGGTCTCCCATTGTTGCAGTACCTCCTTAATACGTACCTGAGATTACGACACTCAGTAATTTATCACGTAGTGCCATCTATTGATAAAATTTGAATACACAAAAGTACTCGGCCGATAAAGAAATTTACTTGAACATAAAAGAATTAAGTAGCTGTTATTCTCCTACTTTTAATCGATGTTTATTCAATTTCAACATTTCTACAAATATCAAAATGCCTCGAATTTACAGGCTTATCGAACAATTTAAACACGAGAATTATTCACCTCGTCTGATAATCGAAGAAACGTTTATTTTGAAAAAATTTGGTAGCATTGTCGGTAACTTTGTTTGTTATCATGTGTGACGTTCCGTTGGAGTGATGGCACTCATTCCTGTTTTACTGACCGAGGTAATACTGACAGATTTTCCCATAAAACAACTGTTATTCTATATAAGAATCTATATCTTTTTAGCCAATTGATAACTAAGTATATATAACAATATATACACAAAATGTTATATTGTTATAAATTACTATTGAATAAATTACTAGAACTGATAACTTTTTATTGGTGTAAGAAATTGAATAAAATTACGTTGTAATTTTGGAATTGTAAAAGATTTCGTTAACAAGGAAAACTTTTATT
>JABFOW010000103.1:0-15999 GCA_022817725.1 Archaeoteleia sp. ZL-2020 | reverse complement strand
CTCATGTTGCAAAAGTGGTCAAGACATACTTGAAAACGTTGAAATGGGAAGTTCTACCCCACCCGCTGTATTCTCGAGACGTTGCTCCCTCTGACTATCACTTGTTCCGATCAATGACACACGGCCTCGCTGACCAGCACTTCCGGTCTTATGAAGAAGTGAAAAATTGGATCGATTCGTGGATCGCCTCAAAAGATGATGAGTTTTTTCGACGCGGAATTCGTATGTTGCCTGAAAGATGGGGGAAAGTAGTGGCCAGCGATGGACAATACTTTGAATCGTAGAAGTATTACCAGTATTTTGAAATTAAATCTTTAATTTCTTTAGAAAAAACGGCGGAAGCAAAGTTGTACACCTAATAAATAATAAAATATTGAGCTTTGTACACAATTATATATAAAGAGTAAAATCATGTATAATTTATTCGGATACAAATTTGCACTAATATAAATTAGGAAACATAAATGAGTTATATTAGCCTGTTAAACATGAAGAGAATACACATTGAAGGAAAAATCAATTTACATTGTTAATTTCACAAAATTAAAATAAAAACTGACCTTCAATCGTACGCCACACTGTTGCATTTCCTTGTCCTTTACCTTGACAGTGCTAGAATTATCTTCTATGCAATAAATAAACAGTTTTCGGCACGGATTGTCTTTTTGTCGCGGCTTTTTTGATGTTATGATATCGACTATACAAAATATATTTGTTAACTGTCGCGATATTAAAATTTAACATAATAACGATTGTGGTATCGGTAAAGCAGAGTAGTTTTGATAATACAGATTCGTTACAGATGGCCTTACTTTTCATATAAAAATATAAGTCGATTAATTTTTAAAACTAATTTTTAAATTTGTATAAAAAAGCATGAATAATGAGCGGTCTAAAGTATACTCAGCGACTATTTGTTGCATATTATTGTCATTCGTTTAAAAACCGTTAAAAACCGAAACCGAAACCAAAACCGTTTTATTTGGTTACGGTTTCCGGGATTTCCTACCGTACTTATGTAACGGTTTCGGTTTCGTTTACGGTTACTGAAATGAATCGGTTTTATACGGTTTCGGTTTCGTTTTCATGCCCTGGTTATAATATTGTATTAGTTACTCGTATTGTTCTGTCAACTATAATTTATCGTTGTCTTCATAATAATATTTTATAATTAATATTTGAAGTATTACTCTATTGTTTAACAATATATATTGGAAATATGGTGGAGATATGAAACGTGCATTCTTCAATTAAGCACAGCCAATTTATTCAATTTATTATAACATGATACAACACCATGCAACCCGATGGACGTGGAATATAGTAGAAGGTACGATAATGAAATATATATACATGATAAAACTTCGAACGATTTTAGCCAGGAAAATTTTGAAAAAAAAAATTGAAATATGGTGAATATACAAATAGTATAACTATTAATTGTAAAATGATATTTTGATTTGGAAACTATTTACAAATAGAAAACCTTTTCAATATAAACAATTTTTTTAATTTACTATATTTAATGTTAACAATAGTATCTCTAAATATTATATTTTTGCATTTTTATTAACTTTCTCTGACAATATATCAAATACATTCGAACAAAAAAAACCATGTCCATATAATGGAATATGTATTGATTGCTATTGACATTGATTACAAATATTTGCACCATTCGTTAAAATTCTTCTGTTGTTTCTGTCAGTGAAATGGCACACGTTTTCATACAAAAAGTTTATATCTGTCAGAGCTTGCGACTAAAAGCTACAGTAAACTCATTTGCAATTTTTTAAATCCACGTGCAAGCTCCCTTGCTTTATTCAATCCAATTAAACCCAATTTGTATTCCAGTGCAGACATTGCTAAATTATCTGTTGCAATGATTTCCACAAAAAACTAAAAAACTTTCTCAGTGCGAGAGTATGGTGCATCATTTTTACAACCCCATGCAAATATGTCGGTATTCCTTGGACTTTAACTTCACTAAAAAATAGAATCTAGAACAAGACTAGAATCTAGTCTTGGTCTTGTCTTAATATTCTTTATAAAGGCATCGTCTCGACACTAGTCTTTTGTGCCGCTCTACAAATTTTGCGTTTCGCCCATCTATTGCCTTTAGTAAAACTGGCTGACTACAATTGTTGTTAAGAAAAATATTCCTTTGACAAGCGTATAATACTTAACTTGACATTTTGTTCACAGGTACGACATGAACATTGAGCGTTCGTTAGCTGAAAACAAGTCAATGCACGTCAAGTATCGTCAGGTGCACGACTCGTTCAAAACGGAAGGCTTCTTTCCACAAAGTACCAGCGAAACAGCGTCCTACTCTAAGGAATCCAGCGTCGAGACTCCAGAAATATACCCATCCGGATCTTTCGACTGCGTCGATGGCCGGTTCAACAATGACCGCTCTCGTGCAATGCCTGGACAGAGACAGCGGTACTTCAGTGACAATTACGTCGAAATGGCAGGATATTCGACGTCATCGGACGATGCTAACGGATTCAAAATCGAGAGGGGCCGAGGCTTTCGCATTCAAGACGGGGAACTAAGATTCAGCTCGAGCAGCGACAGCGAGAGAAGGTTTTATTCTTCGAACGAGAGGTTGAACGATTTTAGCCAGGAAGAAAAGCAGAGAGGCAAACACTTCGTCAAGGCTAAGGCCAAGGTAAAGGGAACTCGTCAAAAGCAGTTTGACCAAGACAACGATCTGGATGCAGACACCCGCGTTTACGGAAAGAGTCCAAAATTTGATGACAATTTCGGATATCTTGCCAATCGAAACGAACAATTGGCAGATCGGCGCAATCTGAATTTTCGGGACGTGGAATATAGTAGAAGGTACGATGATGAATATCTGTTCGAAGAAGATGTTATAAAGAAAGAAGGAGTGGTATTCAACACGTTGGAGGGTTTCGTTAATGACAACATGATCGAAAACGTGAGCCTGGATAATGCCGCTGCACCGCTATTTTCAACTGAAACGTCGGAAGACAGAAAAGGCATTGGAATACCTCTAAAAACAGACGATACTCAAGATTATTTGCGTAACAGTGAGGAGAGAAAATACAGTGCGGGCCAGATAAAAAGACCACTTTCCCAAGACGAAGACGTTTCCACTAAGAGCGGCAGGCTTCTGGAAAGTCCACTGGTTACCCCTGGAGACGTTGGTAGAATGTTAAATCTTGGAAACGCGTTGGATGGGCCACGGCTTGCGCAGGCAAATAAGTATCTCAACTTGGTGAGCATACACTTGCCGGTGATCCTGCGTCTATCAGTCAATTGTCCGTTCCAAAATGTCAGGATCAAGTGTGCGGAGATCTTGGAGATGGTCAAGGTATCGTGTTTCTTATTTTTTTTATCAAGGAGACAAGGAAGGTGGGAAATTGAGCAACAAATATTTTTTTCTTATTTTTGCATATTGGGATAAAGCAATTTTTCTACAAAATTTCCCGTTTTTGTTTTTACTGGATCTGAGTTGACCAGTGAAAAAATATTTGTTCTTTCATTAAAAGCCGTGTTAAATATAATTCAGTAAATCATTATACTTTAACGTTCGCATTATGCAATTAGACAACATACAGGGTGATCCATAATTAATGACCTAGAGAAAAAAATCTAGATTCTGTGTAAAAAACTAAGGAAAAATGTCTTATGAAAAGATGTCCTAGCTTTTCTCGTTAAAAAGTTATTCAATGTTGAAATATTTAATAATAATTGAAATATGAACCAATCAGAACAGCATCCGAACGGAAAGAGCGACATGTAAGAGGCAAGGTAAGCAGGGGGTGGGAACTGGTATAGGCGACTTACGAACACGATTTTCAACACCATCTAGCAGTCGGAAGAAGGAACTTCTTAGCAAAAAATAATATATTGATTATACAATTGAAACATCTGATTGACATGTCAAGATGTTACGAGATTGAAATATTCATGAATTCTATAATTTTGTTTTGAATTTGTCAACCGTGAATTAAAAGGGTTTAGTGAAAAAGTAATTGGATGAGCAAATAAAATCTTGACGCGAAGCGCTCTCGCGCGTCTGGATAATAAGTTAGGCAACGCAATAAATTCAGTTAAGAAGTAGAAGATTAAATTCCAGTAATTTTTTTTAAAAAAGGGGAACTGCGTGTAGAAAAACATATTTTTTAATTTTTTTGAATTTCCCTTATTATGCGTATTTAATTCTGGTTGTTACTATTGATGTTTATGGGAACGTAATTAAATTTTAATCCAATCATTCTATATTCCTATTTAAATACTGAAATAGTACTTCATAACAATATACGTCTGTTTAAAAAATTGATAACTGTCTTACAAAATTAAACAATTAAAAATCTACTACTAACAATTCTCATTCAAATAAAACGTGTTCAAAATATTTTACAAGATTTGAAGTTTTGTTAAAAGTATTGTTAAAACATTTTTAAAAGTGTACAGCAAACTGTGACGTCCTGAGTGGATATCACACATAATAAATGATTATGAGTAAATTATGATACGGATTAACTTCTCATAATCCGGAATTAAGATTATAAGTAAAATAATTCATATGAAACATTTAGTTTTATTGAAATGGTAATTTTTTATTTCAATATTTCCATTATACAATAACTGTTTTATTTATTCTAATACACACTAAATGTATATATAAAGTTTAACATTGGTATTATTTATGTTTTTTATATTCTAACATATTTACAGGTCGAATTTTTAATTTTCTTATGATTTGCAGCGAATGATTGTTTAATGTGTGAAGCGGACAGAAGGAGGAGAAAAGTATTTTCTTTTTAAATACTTTTATTACTTTCGCTTACACTGATAAAAATATTATTGTATAATGTACCAGAATTATGGTAGTTAGGGGAAATAATGGACAAAAGGATAATTTTTACCATATAAAATAGGAATTTGTCCCACGTATATGGTATCTTTTAACAATATTATGGTAAAATTTCGTATTTTATATGATAAAAATTATGTAATATGCCAAGTATATCCATTGATTAGCATAAATATGGTAAACTATACAAAACATTTTTATCATTGTACGTTCGTTATACTTTTGTACTTATTTCACTAAGAAAATCTAGTACACAAATGTTGAAAAAAGTATGGTTCCGTAAAATATTTTTATTCTAATCCGAAAAACACTTAAAATGCTACATACAGAATATTCTTGACTCCCGTTTAAAGAAGGATTGAATCAACGGTTAGTAAAATACAGTCATGAAATAACCGTATATTTCGTAATGTAATAACTTATTTATATGTTCTGTCTATGACTCAATTATTGCGAAATTATTGGACAATTATAATTTCGCAATTGCTGCGGAATTGCTATGAAAAAATGAAATTTATTTTGCTTCTGCCTCAAAATTATAAATAAACCATTAAACATAAACAAGACAATTATATGCAACACGTGGCACGATAACGCATTTATAAGGTTTTACACAATAATGAGTCGAATGTTATGGGTCCCAGAACTAATAATACAATTTAAAAACAAACATACCCGACAGGCTAAGACTATCAGCGAGAGCCTCTCGCGCGCAGGACCGAGTGCTGCGCGGGTGCCGAATTAAACGAATGTCTCAAAAAGATATCTCAAAAGAAATAAAACAAAATTATAATGCATCCCTTAGATAATAATTTAATTAATTTAACACTGACGAAAATGTATAAATTAATTAATAACCAACAATATTTCAATAATCACTCAGATTCTCGTATTTTTCTGTGTAAAGTTAGCAGCGAGATATTTTGCAAACAAATTTTGAGATGAAAATTATTGCAAGTTACTCTCTGATATGTCCACAACAATAATCTAAATGATTTGAGAGATTGCGCGAATGTTTAATTTGTATATTAACAATTTATAGCCGAATAGTGACGGCAAGTCGTATATTTTTCTATATAAAGATGGCAGCGAGATATTTTGCAAATAAATTTTGAGATGAAATTTATTTAGACGCGGCGTTTAAGACCGGTTAGTGGCTCAAATAAAAAAGTATATACATTTTTTTTTATTTCTCCGACAGAACCGTGACGTTGCAGCAACGTTGCAATTTAAAATTTGGAACGTTGCTGCAAAATTGTATGAGCGGATATTCGCACGTTGGTGCAGTTGGTGCAGTGTCGTTGCGGTTCTGTCGGGGATGGTTCTGATATGATGTTTTTTTTCACTATTTTAAAATGACTTCGTTTATATTATTCTCTTGCTCGAACATAATTTTATGGTATTCTTATCGTATACGGTCTTCCTAGTTTTAAACTGTATTTAAAATTAAAAAATGTCTCTCAACATTTTACTTAAAAACAAAATAGTATACACAGAAAAAAATGTATAGCAGGCACAGCGATAATATTGCCACAGTAGCGATTTATATACGCCATAAGTATAGATATTGTAGCAATATTGTCGCTGTCTGCTATCCATTTTTTTCCGTGTACATTCATTTCATGAATTTTGTAGTAAAATATCCTGCACTTGGTGAAATGCTACAATTGTTGGAAATATTTGAATACCACCCCCCCCCTCCCGGTGCTCACGTAAAAGCGGTCGTTTATACATAATATACATTTACGACGTGAATTCCATGTGGATTCTATGTAGAAATATCCGCTTTTACGTGGATGTTCTGTGAGCTAATTTTCTTTCCTTTTCTAATAGATAAACTCTTTCAAGTTATTATTTTATGCAATGGGCAAGCAGTGTTGCTGTGTTCCGAACTGTTCAGTCAATGATGCAAAGACTCACCGATTCCCTGTTAAGGATGTTCAGTTGCTTGCTATGTGGTTAGATAGGGTGTCAAATGCTGCTGTAGATATAAATAACGTTCATAGAAAGAGGGTTTGTCACGCGCATTTTCACGAAGTATGCATTCTTCCTGGCAGCCCACGCTTGAGGTTGTACTCCCTTCCATCCTGTAATCTTCATGGTCAGTGAAACGTAACATACTCATTACCCAAAATTGACTGTGTCAAAAAGATTCTATAACTATAACTTATGGTTTTAAAAATTCCAAGAAAGTAAGTTCTTCGGAATACATTTATAAGTAAGTTGTTCGGAATATTTTCATACGGTGCAATAATTGATATGTAGAATTCATGGAGGAGCCAACTGTAGAAAATTCTATTGCCCATGTATTGATTGAGAGAGACAGAAATAAGTATGGAGTTCCTCTTGGAGGAAGAAATAGCCAATGGCCTGAAAATGAAAACCATTCAACTACTACAGTGTAAGGATATCATAAATTTAAGTTTTGACCAACGATAGTGGTATACTATGTAACTGTCAATCAGCAAAATTTCGCTGTTTCATTCAGAAAACGAAATTTTCTGTGCAAATCAGCAGTTTCATTGGTGTAAACAGTTATTATTTGCTGATTCGCAGTTGTATACTTGCAACTGGTTAAATCAGTGACTATTAGCTAATGCAGATTTAGCGAATAGGAGACAGTAATATTTACTGGACCTTGTTACCATTCCTCTTATTATAATCACCATATCATTTGGTAGATATAGTATTACATACTATATCTGCAAAGAGTGCGGTTATTGCTGAAAACGTTTTGAAGACTTACCTATTAACATCAATCTTTTTATATCCTATGAATATCGCATGGATATTAATGTTAATAGGATTCTGACGGCTACAAAAAATGTTTCGGACAACACCTTGAATTCACGTTCTAAATTCAATATCAGCCTTATAAAAGTACCACACTGTTACCACCATTATGCCGTTTCTAAAGAGGAATCATATCACGCCGTGTATTGCAGAACCGATAAAATCGTGTTTTTCTTCCATTTCATTTACGTCGATTTCAGTTACTAGATATATGCAAAACATTTCCCAGGTGGAACGTATACGAATAATATACGTATAATATATGTATATGTATAGGAAATGGACATATATAGGTAATATCAATATTATTATACCTTATATGCAAAATAGAATATAATGTATGTATAATATACGTATATATGTCCATATCTTTATATTTTTGTCTACGTTTGTACTATTGGTATTGTTATTCATAACAGCAATAGTCATATGACAGTGCCAGAGCCTGCATTGACGGAGGAATGCGGGGACAACATCAACCACAGTGATGACATTACAGTACAACGTGTAGAAGGTAAGAATATTGTCTAAAACCCAAGGAGCCGCATAATTATGAAGCTCACTCAAATGGGCCGAACTGTCCCTGATAAAACATACATACATTTCTACGTATTATCTAAGTAGGTAATCATAGAAGTTCCCGTTTTTAGGTAGATGTTCTGTTAGCGATGTCTAAAAATTATGTACCACAATTTATGACATAATGCGTTAAATGGTGGGGTCAACTCGGTGTGGGATCGAGGTAACTCCGATAACACAATATTGAACGATGTAGCAGATAACAATCTATGTTGTAATGCGTTACATTTGTTTAACTTCAGTTCCTCGCGGGACATATAAGTCCTACCTAATTTATATCTAACATATATCTACCAGACTTTGTGTAGGTACCCTAATAGAAATTTTAGATCGGGCTGGGATGTTGGCCCTATAAGGCGTCCCTATAATCCCCATTTGGATGAAACGAATTTCATCCAAAAAAACGTTACAACCCCATTAATGGGGATGTAACGCAAGGCATCGGTGATGGCCTTATCAGGCCTCCGAAATTGCAGATGCCTTCTCAGGGCCTGATCGTTATAAGGCATGCCCAATTTGGGGCCTCCTTAATTACTCCGAATTGGGCATGTCTTATTAGGACCTGATCAGACCCGGATAAGGCATCCCAATTTCGGACGCCTGATAAGGCCATCCCCAATGCCCTGCGTTACATCCCCATTTACGCCCTAATAGGGGCGTCTTATAGGGCCATCTTCTCAGCCCGATTTAAATTTCTACTAGGGTAGAGGTTCGTTAGGTTCGCTCATTGACGCTTGTAAGAAAAGGTATAATTTCATCTCAGTTTCTCGCGTTTATAATATATAATTATAGCCCTTTTTAGTTTTAATATATATTTATATATTTAAATGTATACATACTTCAGTGCCTAACACTTTATTGTGAGACCCTCCAATTTCTCTCTGCCATAGAATTTCTGAGGTCAGACAGTGTTTTTCGCTCACACAATGCGTCCGTTTTAATTCAATGTCACTTCTTTCGATTGTGTTTTGCCACACTTAAAAATATGAATTGTTGTTCCGTGATTTGATCGTTCCACATTGCATTGTGGTATAGGCATAGGCGCACAGGTTTCTCGATTGTAGTGTTCCACAATTTTTTTTCTGATATTTGTATTAAATTGATGAACTTTGTTCAAAGTGTGCCGAGAGAAAAAATTTATTAAATTCAAAAAATAATCATTTGAATACGAACCTATTAATTAATTTGTTTCAATCAAATAATTCTTTACTAGGAAACAAATAAAAATATATTTGTTTCAAAGTAAAAAATTATTCAACTCAAATAAATCATTTAATAGGTTCATATACAAATGAATGATTATTTGAATCTAATAAACTGTTCTCACAGTGTATGCGTTTGTCAAAAAATACACGCCACTTCAGGGGGCTGAATGTAACAACTATTGCATGTTTTACATTATTTTTCAGGTTATTTAAAACGTACGAGAGAGGAGCGCACCGACAGTGCGTACAAAGATACCACGCACAAAACAAAGCGCGCAAAACCAGATCGTAAGTAAATTTTATTTTCTTGCATACCATTTTCCAGTCATAAAGATTTGTGATTATGTATTAAAACCTATTCGTTTCAAAGGAATGCATGTTCTCCGTCATGTTGGTGTGACCCGTGCGAAGCAATTGACACCACAGTGCAGGACACTTTATCGGCAATGTAAGCGGCTTCAAAGACAGGCCATCCACAACCGACATGCATTACGATCGGTTAAAGCCAGGATTAAATTTGCCAAAAATGTTGCGACTAGTTCTGCGTTCCAAAAAACGATGAAAGACGTAGATAAAGTGAGTAGTGCAACTTCTACAATTATTGTATCACGGAGAGAAAGAAATATTAATATTTATAAAAAAAAAGAAATATTGAATTATTAGAATTTTAATCACCTCAATTTTAATAAAATGCATGCATTTAATAATATTTTAACTACCCGGTTTATTAAAGTCAAATGTATGTAGAGAATATTAAATTTTAATAAACCATTTAATATTAAGTACAAAATTTCTATACTGCAAAGTTGTATGTTTGTATGTTTGTATTTAAATTATAATACTTAAAGTTATTCGTCATTCGTCAATGAAGTTCAAATTTTCCCGCCGAAATAAGTTTTTGTTAAATTATGTGAAATTGAATTAATATTTTTATACGAAACTACTGCAGTTACATCTTTGTAGTGTTTGAATGATTTTAAATCAATTTTTAAGTATATTAATTGTTTTTTTAATGCGTGATCACTAAACGCGTTTCCTGTCATGTTTGAAACATGAAAAAATGACAACAAAACCCATTTAGTGGTCACGCATTAAAAAAACAATTAATATAGTTGAAAATCGATTTTAAATCATTCAAATACTACAAAGATTGGAATGAAGTAGTTTCACTGAAAAATAATAATTCGAATTCTCAGTGCATTGGTTTTGTAGTCAATGACAATCTTGCCATAACCGACGAAAATTCAATTCACTTTATACAAATTGTAAATTAAGAAGTCGGATAATTAGCTTCTCATAATGTACGATTATGTACATTATGACATACACACTTATTATTATGCACAGTATGTACACACTATTATGTATAACTGTTGATTAATAGGTGACGTATGACTTCATTATGTGCCAAATAAGAAATTCAAAATGCCGACCCAAGGGTAGAAGTTATACCTTTGAAGATAAAGTGCTGGCTCTGGCTATGTATAAGGAATCCCCAAAAGGGTACCGTCTCTTGTCCAGGATTTTTGCTCTTCCATCGCGAAAAACAATCATGGGATTGTTATCAAATATGTCTTTGAGATGCGGCATTAATTATCAAATAATGAAACACCTTAAAAAAACCGCTAGAGGGATGAAAAATAAGGATAAGATCTGTTGCTTATTGTTTGATGAAGTGGCCCTAGATACTGGTTTACAGTATGTAGAAAAGGAAGATATAGTGTACGGATTTGAAGATGTAGGAAAAGAACGACATTTGGCATATGCAGATAAAGCCTTAGTATTTATGATTCGCGGAATATATAAGAGATGGAAACATCCTGTGGCTTTTTGGTTTCCTGAGAAAGGCGCAATTGGTATACAACTGAAAGTCTGCATACAGAATGTTATTTCTGCTGTGCAAGACGCGGGCTTAACTGTTGTAAGTACCGTTTGTGACCAAGCTGCACCAAATGTTAATGCTATTAATAGTTTACTACAGGAGACGCGAGAATTCTTTGTTAGGCAAAATATGGATAATCCGTACAATGGATTTCTCATTGGAAATGAGGAAGTTGTACCACTTTTTGACCCACCTCACCTCTTAAAAGGCTTGCGGAACAATTTACTGGTCAAGGACTGTACCTTCGTGTGGAGAAATGAGAAACAACGTGCCTCGTGGAAACACATAGAACGATTTTATGAATTCGATCAGACAAAGGACAGCGACTTGAGATCGTGTCCTAAACTTACGGAAGAGCACGTCTACAAAGACAAAATGAAGAAAATGAAAGTCAGCGGAGCGGCAAAAATTTTCAGTCGGAGTGTGGCAAGCAGCATGGCACTTGTAGCAGGTGTGTAAAATTTTGTTATGTCACTGAATAACATGAAGCTTGAAAAAATACAAATAAGATCATTGTGTATTTCTTTGTGTTTTTGGTTTTTAAATGCCTTACTTACTCTTTATGTTTAGCATTATAACCGTGATGTAGTGCTATTAAATGTGTTACTTCATGTTCAGGAGCTATGGACTGCAATGGCGGTAACATTCTTCCTTCCGAGGCTGCGGGAACAGCAAGGCTTTTGTCAGTCGTGGACCATTTGTTTGACACCGTGAATGGCCGAGCACTTATAAATAAGGCAAAACCAATGCGAACAGCATTGTCTTCAAAATCGAAACATATAGAGTTTTGGAATTTTGCACTTCCACTACTGAGGAGCATGAAATTTGTCAACGTCGAAAATAATGTCAGAAAGAAAAAAACTGTGGTATCGGTTCCACCTAGTCTCAAACATTGGATCGTTACAATTAAAAATATGACGTATCTGTGGTCTAAAATGCAGAAACAAGGGTTCAAGTATCTTCCTTTGGGTAACTTGAATCAGGATCCACTGGAAAATTTTTTCGGTTCCGTTCGAGCACACGGATTTCGCAACGTTAATCCGACGTGTAAATCATTTGTGGACTCGTATAGAGCACTCTTCATAAATAACATGTCTTCTACTACCTCCTTGGGTGCTAATTGTGAAAACGACAATTGCGAAGCATTGGTAAATGACCTGAAGAGTTTTCTTGCATCATTTGAAAGTGATGCAATTGCTGAACAACCTGACGTAGACAAAGATTTACCGCGAATTAATGTCAGAATGACAAACTTCATTCCGAGCACAGTACAGATGGAACAGAGTTCAAAAACATTAAAATTTGTTTTACGCAGTGTCGGAAAACGGTTGAACTCGTGCAAAGATTGTAAAAATGCAATATTTCAAGACAAAATAACGATGATCGCAAATACCGTTGTCACTAAATTTGTAGCAGAAGTTATAACAGTTTTCAAAACGATGTTGAAAAATACATTGTATATGAAAAGGGTGATGAAAAGAATAACTGATTACGTATATGGCAACGTCAATTTAAAATATTTCGATGAAACACCTTTATCTTGCAACCACAGTCTAAAAGATATCGTCGTACGGACTACGATTCGATACTTATTGCATAATGTTTGTAACTGCATCAATCGTGTATTAAAAGGAAAAGAGAATACGTCAGGAAGCAGTCTTCTTTTCAAAAAAGCAAAGGACAAATATATGACCACGAGATGGAAAAAGAATCGTATCACGCAACGATATGATGAGGTTGAGGACAATATCTTTATGGACACAAATTGAACAAGGTATGTGTAATGAAATTTCATTAAACCATGCTCAAAGTGTAGATTTGTCATCAGTTTCTTTCCTTTCAGTTTCAGTCATCTTTCGCGACACGAGTTTCAAATTATACATGAAACAGTATTTGGTATACTTGCACAAATTATTCATCTAGAGACAAACATTTTTTTGTGAGATTCCGACACAATTATACAAGGAGAAAACAAAGGATTACGCGCAATTGAATGTAAGACTGAAGCTACTTATTTTTTGTTTTCTTTTCAAAAGTATATTACAAATATTTCTATTCAATAATGAAAATGCTATAATCACATCCTTCATTGCATTACGAGATTATTAAAACATCTTGCAGATGGCAGAATCAACTTATTCAGTTTCCGTACTCGCCGAGGTTTTGTTATCATTACGAAGTGTATCTTTAGGAGATACAAACCGAATTATATTTGCAACTTCTCAGGTGTTCCACAATGATTTGGAAAAAGAAATCGTGCCTTTTGAAAGAGTCAAGTGCGTCGTTATCAACGAGGCTCACAAGGCTCTGGGAAAACACGCTTATTGCGAGGTTCGTAAAGATTATTTTTACTTTCAATTTATATAAATATCGACTTACAATACAAATTAATTTTTTAAGGCATTCGTCTATTAAAAAAAAGTTCTTTCGATTTCTGGGCCTTTCTGCAACGCCAGGTAATTCGATGGATAAAGTTCACGAGGTAATTTTTAAAAACAAAATTGACATAAACATATTTAATTGCTGATTTTGTATAATACATTTTATTTTTAAAGGTTGTTCAAAATTTGTTAATATCACAACTCGAATTAAGAGACGATGCGTCATCAGATATCGCTCCTTACATCAACATAAATAATTAATATCGTAAGATTCACATAAAGTTGATCTGCCTGAGCTCGGAATTGCAAAATTTTAAAGAACGATATAACGAAATAATGGACCCTCATGTCAAGGTTCTCGTCCGGAATAAACTGTTAAGCACCACCGCTGCAAATATTTCGAAAGTACGGGTGCGTTAATTAAAAGAAATTTTGTTGTATTTTTTTACCGAGAAAGGTAAAATTGTTGGTAAAGTATAGCACTAAAATCTAACCACCATTTTTTTATAATTTCAGATCTTTTATCTTCATAAAAAGCACCAAGAACGACTAATGAAACGTGGTCCGAATCACCAACAGATTTCGCGAACTTTGGGCATTTAGCTTTCAGGAAGTGTTGTACTATATCTCTGTACAGTTTGTTATATATTTATTAAATTTTTTTCTTCGTTTATATTTAAAAAAAAACTAATATAAAATTATGGAAATTGTAATTTCTTAAATGATTTTTATATATATGAGTTTCACAGTCAAATTATTATTGTAATCAATTTTTGACATTTATTGACAAAAAAGCTTGAAGATGGCGAAAATCATTGGCGAAACGTCACTTAATACTAATAAAAATTGAAACAATTAAAAATATTGTTAATTCTTTGTGTCAGATATACCCTTTTTAAAAAAACTTTATTCTGAGAAGGTCATGATTAAATTCAATTCAAAAAAAGATTACTAAAACATCAACTATATGAATATTAGTAATATGCCAATTATGTATAAAATTGTTATTTAAAAATATGTTTCTGATATTTGTTTCACGTAGGTGACTTTTATCATTTGGAACTAAATAAAAATATTTCATACAATATTCATGGCACTTCGGTTATTTATTTGTTAATGTTATATTGAAATAAGTAATTATATTTTATATACGTGTAAAATATAAAATATATTTAATTTCCCATTTAAATCTTTAATTCATTGTAGTACTGTCTTCATTATTTCTTCAAATACAATATTGCATATTTCAAAACGTTTTTTTAATATTTTACTCTTAAATATAAAATATTGTACAATAAAGAAATCCTGCAAAAAGTCAAACAGACATTTTTTAAAATATAAATTTGTATAATGGTCGAATTTGTAATATGGTCGAATTAGAATAAAATAAATGCGCTAGGTAAGTGAAAATATTAATAGTTCCTAATATGGTCATGATTGAAATTAGTTTATTATATTATTATATTTACAAAATCTTAATAATAGATTTTTCAAAAGGTTAACATTTTACAATTTTTTTAAACTTTTATTCCTTCTGATATTCGTATCAAGAATTTTAAATTTAAAAAAAGCGCCAATTTACGATTATATTGATTATATTTTTTCCTACACATGGATTCACATACTGCTATACGTGTGTAAGTGACCGCATACATATAGGGTTAGTTACTCTACCGCCCGCATGGATCGCCAAAAACAGTGTCCCGTCACTTTAACATGGCAGTTCCCACCCCCTGGTATTTACAGAGATATTTAAAGTTAAAATAAAAGTCAATATTCTTTAAATATCTTTACAAATATTTAAGTAACATCAAATTGGTTTGTATTACTACTTTAAATTACACCGAAATATGGTTTTATCACAAAAGTATATAGAGCAAAAAAGTTTCGCCTCTACGAGATATACAAATTATGATTATAACAAAATCGTCCAACTTCAAATTTTTAAAAAGAATATTGACTTTTATTTTAACTTCAAATATCTCTGAAAATACTGATTACTCAATCGATTGTCATGCAACATTTTTTCATTCAAATGATGCCAGAAATACTCTCTTAAAAGGATTTCCGGAGATATCTCGGACACCGTGTATATTAAGATACGATAACCATTTCTATTCAATCATCAATTTTATGAGCTCATGCACTCAGAAAAACAGTTTTGCTGATTCAACAAAAAGAGTTTTGTTAATTCAACAAATAATTTTGTTATCTGTAAAACAACAAAATAATTTTGTTGGATCAACCCAATTTTTGTTGAATCAACAAAACTGTTTTCTGAGTATGTATGTTTGTAGTATAAAGTGG
>JABFOW010000102.1:0-16034 GCA_022817725.1 Archaeoteleia sp. ZL-2020 | reverse complement strand
AGCCTTAAAAATATCCCATAACAATATTCCACAAAATTAAATTTCAATGAGGATGCAAATTTAAACATCTCTTCAACTTTTCAAAAATAATAAAACCTAACTTACAAAACACTTAGCGGTCCGTAAATTATAATTAACAACGATGTGGTATAAATTATTTTAGACTAAACTCCAATAAGTTATTATTACACAGTCTCGTTTACATGGGTATAATTATAGCATCTCATACTAGTTAAGTATTGTATTAAATCCTTGAAACTTTATACGAATTACTGACGCATTGTTATGTACCGTTATTAACTTCTTATAATTCCGTAGTTGAAATTTGGCAAGTTTCTGATGGGGCCATGCCATGGCTCGACCATGGCCCTACCAAATAACTGTCATATTTCACTTGGGTTTACGGACCGCTAAGTGTTTTGTAAGTTAGGTTTTATTATTTTTGAAAAGTTGAAGAGATGTTTAAATTTGCATCCTCATTGAAATTTAATTTTGTGGAATATTGTTATGGGATATTTTTAAGGCTATTGTTAGGGATATATATTAATAGTATAAACAATTACGATTGTTACTTAGCCTTATTCTATGATTTCATTACTTTTTTGACTTTACTTAAGTATATATTAGATTTTTTAGAAATGTTTATCAGGAATATTTGGTCGGTATTTTTTAGACAGATGGATTTTTTAGAGAGATGAATTTTTTAGAGAGATGAATTTTTTAGAGAGATGGATTTTTTAGAGAAACAGCACTTAGCTCCTTTTTCACATTTTAAATGTTTTTCTGGGGATTTCACTTCTTTTTGCACACTTAATTATATATGTTACTATGTGATAGATTAAATATATAATCGTGGTATATTCAACATATATAAACACCCTCCTCCAATCCCAAACTACCTGAACCATATGCATTTTTTATAACATAATATATTCGAATTAGTGTTATGGATTTAGTGCTATTGTTATTAAATTTGAAATCATTATTATTACTTGGACATTCTAACGATGAAAATATTTAGAAAGTCATTAAGTGTATTGTGTATGTACTCAAGTCCGCATTCATAGACATTAAACCTCACATAGTATACAATATGATTATTTTCTTAACATATGCTCTTAATTTTTTCAAGAAAAAGTATATAAATATCTTTAGCATTTCTGGGCCAACTTGTTTTAGTAATCCGCATATCATCAGCTTGAATCCAAAATTTTCCGTCGCGTAAAATACTAGTATAATGGCCCATATGAACTGACGTACCATGATGAAAGACAGCTGAAATTACTTTGTAAGATTTACCATCAATCGAAATTTTAGTTTGTGGAACAGCTCTAATATTACATTTTTTATTTTTAACAATGGTTCCGTCGTGAACAGAAAATAGCATTAATTGTAGAATGAGAATTTGTGCAGATTTTATGCGTGTTTTAGTGATCAATTGTTGTTCCAAACAATCTTTGCATTTTCCTGAGATATCAGCCCAACTTTCTGAGATAACACCATTTATGATGTATTGCAAAGTAACACCTTGTTTACATGTTTCTGTTACAGGTAGAAGCAATATACAATTTTTCTCAGATTGTTCTTTATAATAATGACAATTTCTACAACGTACTGTTGTTATCAATTCGTGCTGCACAATATTGTGTACATCCACAAATTTATGACACAGACCTGAAAGAAACTCTGCTGCATCTTGCTGAACATTTTGTACAAATGTATCACCTATAATCTGTCTTAGTTCGAAAGTGGTCATGCTTCTATTATTCTGTATATAATTATTAATAAATGTTTGCAAGACGTCCTTACTGTTACCTTGAAGTATTATTTCCTTTACCACGGTACATTGCAATATACATTGAATTACGGAATTTGCATAACAAGATACATTATCTATGTTACGTAATCCACGAATTGATAATCCGTGTTGCTGAACAGGATTGACCTGCATTTGACAGTTCGAAACGATTTCTGGTACTGCCCAAACCTTATCTTTAATTTTATTGTAGCGTTGATTTTGTATGTCATGTATAGCAAGATCAGGTCTATAAATTTTCCTTAATCTGTTATATTCTAGAATTGCTGATTCACAAGCTTGTATTGATTGTGGGTCAAAATTAATTAGATGAAGGCCTTCTAATGTCGTCACTCTTGAAAGTGCAACATAAATTTGACCCGTAGAAAATACATTATTTCCCGCATCAATAACAGTGTTTTTTAAACTCAAACCTTGACTTTTGTGTATGGTTATACCATAACTGAGACAAATGGGAAATTGTCTCCGAATGACAAAAACTTTATCCATTATTTCAAACTTTACTGCTACTCGTTCGATAGTAACATCATGTCCCGTTGCCAAAGTTATTGTTATTTTGTCAATGTCATCTTTGTTGTCAATAGAACGGCAAACTGATTTTATAGTTCCAATAGTTCCATTAACTAAGCCTAATGTAACATCAATATTCCTTCTTATCATGATTTTTGCTCCAATTTTTACAATAATTACTTTTGCAAGACCAGCTGTTCGAGAACTATCTTCATCGTCTTTGTTTAATATTTTAGTAACTTTCTTTTTTAAGTAATTGGCGCATTCAACAGAATCGGAAGCAGAAAGTTTTATTTCATCGGCTTGGATTTTTTGAAGCATATTTTTATTAAGTACATCACACAAATTACAAGTGGGTAATAAACAAATTGTATCACAAGGTAAAGCGTTCATGTAATTACATAGTTCTTGTAATCTTGATTCACATGTTGAAGCAGTAAACTTAATTTTCCTTGATTCTAATGTCTTTATATCTGACTGTAATAAAATTCCAAAACGAATTCTAGATAATATTTGACGATACGATTCATCATTTTTTTGACGCATATTTATTGTAAGTTCTTCATATTCGAATAAATGCCATAAATGTACAGTTCCTAAAGAACCAATGTACTTTTCTACTTGAGCGTCAGACATTTTAGTAAAACTCGGACTTTCGCGCACAGGAGGAAGCTGTAACAAATCTCCAAAAAGAAGAACTTGTTTCTTACCGAACCACCCATCTTCGCAGTCAGAAGTATTGAATATCTCAATCAATCTAAGATTAATGTACATCAGTACTATGTTAGAAATCATAGAAATTTCGTCTATTATAATTAACGCCACATTTTTAAGTTGATCTCGTACAATTTTCAAAACAGTGTCGGATAGTTCCCTATACTTCGGAGTATTACCATGTTCAACAGGTAACTGAAATAACCTATGTACAGTTAACCCATCAATATTGAATGCAGCAATTCCTGTAGGAGCAGTTACTGCTGTGTCTTTACCTAAAATTTGTTTTGCATAACAGCGGATAGTTTGTATTAAATGGCTTTTTCCGGTACCACCTTCTCCACTAACGTATAATCGTAAAACGTCATTTTTGGAATTCATTGACGCACACACTTTATCAAATACTCTTTTTTGGTCGACATTTAATTGTGAAATCATTTGGGTTAAGTCTGCTTTGTCTACTTTATCACCCACATCGTTAAAATCTTTCATTGCATCGTCAACTTCAAGTGGATTACAACCTAATTCGTCGCCCGCAGAACACTCTTCATTTTTCTGTTCCGGACCATCTTTCATGCAGTTTTGTACTAACTCTTTTGCATGTTCAATACCATTTTGAATGTCAGTTATTCGTTCATGATATTTCATTGCGTCTTTAAGAGTTAACTGTACTGAGGTGAACGATTCTGCGTAAGTAGTAAATGTATTTTTTAATTCATTTGTATCTCTCCACGGTTGAAAAAGAAGCAATAATGCAAAGAAATATTTTTCGGGCTGTGCATTAGCATCATTTCTATAATGATTAATCAAATACGCTCTAGAACGCTTTTTTAAATACAGCGACTCCCCTACTTTATAATATTCAGTATTTGGATTAATTGGTGCAGTTTTATTTATGTCATACCACCTTGCAAAATCATATAAATTAAGAGACTCTAATTCCTTAGGCCTATTTGGATAATAGTCATCAACTATCGAAGGACAAAAAATGTCTGTTGACGCTGAATCTAATGCTTCGATTTCCGCGCGAGATTTAACCTTACGATTTCTTATTAAATTTACATCTAACCATTTAATAGTTGTACCTGGATCTGTTCCACGAAGTGAAATACCTAATAAAGTATCACCTGCTTCTAAAGCTCCACATTCTCTGTTGCTTAAAGACCGCAAAGCTATATTCCACAATCGGCTGCATAATGATTTTGTTGTATTAATTTCATTCAATATATCTCCGTTATTGCTTTTCTCGGCTTTCGTCGTATACTTTGTGCAATACCAATTCAATAAGGTTGATTTCTCACCAACAAATTGTATGTCCATGTTACCTTCCCAAACTGTTAATATAGGTGGGTTATAATCATTTATGTTTATTTCCTGTCGAGAACGAGGCAAATCATACAACCTGCTTCTATTTTGCAGTTTTTTTCTGCCTGCAATGGAAGAGGCTACATCTCTCATGATTATTCTGTCCGTGATAGGTCGAGGGAACCCGAATCGACATACACGAATAACACGACATTTTGTTTTTTTATTTCGCAAACAGTAAGAATTATGACGATGTTTTTGATGTGTATTAACACGCCTATGTAAATTAGGAGAAACGTTTGGATCAGGAATTCTGCATGTAATATATTTTAAAATAAATTGCGTTACTTCTTCATTGGAAGATTCCCCAATAATGGGGGCATCTTTTATCCATATCAATAAATGAAAATGTTGCGTTCCTCTACCTTGATATTCTCTCCTCCAAAAGTAATGTATTACTTCACCAATTGGATTATCATTTGAACGTATAAAGTCCAACATAGCGCGAAATTTGTTATCAATAAATCTTGAAACAGATACAGGATCATTAGCTATTACTTCATTAGCTGACATTTTATCCATTTTAGGTTTATTGACTTGACGTATATATTCTATTAAATCAGGCCACAACCATTCAGAAGGACTTAACGTGAGAAACCACGTAGCTGGACCATAATGCTGTATCATACAACCTAAGTCACTTCTTGGTATTCTCCAGTATTGCTCAGTATTCCGAAGTCGTGAAAATATAGTAGTCAAATTGCTTTCTAACTGTTCTTTTGACATAAGCTCTAAATAGTTCCCTGCTGTGTACCGTTCCCGTGGATTAGTAATATGTAGTTTCTGAAATATTCCTTGTTTTAATTGACGAATGTTGCTGTCATTCAATAAATAAAATAAATACTGCTGATTTAATCTGAACTGAGAATGTTTCGACATTAACCTTACTTTAATGTATTCAGAGTCAGATAAATGTTGCGTTCTTTTGGTTTTTTGTCCATTTATGCCGAATGGATACAAATCTGGAAAGCATAGAAAATCAAGCGATTCACACCGATTATCTAAGGGTACATCGTGAACCTTAAGCATTTGATATAGCGCTGTTGCGCTTTGATTAATTCGTTTTTCGTGAATTGGATATATCGTGAATTGTTCATAATGATTATCATTGTCGAGTACTTGAGTTAGTAAAGCAGGCTTCTTATTTGCGATTTCAATATTTTCTACTTGAAATTCAATATCTGTCAATCTATTATCCTGTAATAACGCATTAGCATTTATTGGAAGAATAATTTGAGCATATAAAGGATTACTTTCTTTCAACCATAATAGTGCTTTATACACTTTATTAACGTCAACGAGTTTTTCCCACACAACTTTTGATTTTGTTGGAATAGTACGAACCGTAATATATAACTCGTGCGAAAAACTAATAGGGTCAGTCGGCTTACAAATTTTTTCTATTGTTTCTTCCACTGGTAATGGCAAATGAAAAGTTCTTCCTTTAACTTTTTGAACCATATGTTTGTGGGGTAAATTTTTCTTCGAAACCGTTCCCATGCGTTGTACAACCTGAAACGCTTTTGCTCTTTGAATCAAAATCTTTTCATAATCGTTTAATGCAAGTATTACTTCTGGAACCTCTTCTACATCTAAATTGTTCATGATAGAAGTTGGTGATATTTTACCCTCTCGATACTTACCTAAGCAGTACCTGCATACATAATCACTTTGCATTTGTTTATGACGATGAGTATATAACATTAATTCTGTCCAAGGCTTGGAATGCAGAGGTGCTTTAAATTTATCAATTTCAACCACGTCTCTACGGAAGCATAGTTTCTCACATGAAATACAATCGACCACAGGGATATCCGTAGATCTTTTAATATAATCTCTATATGCATTTTTATATTTTATTACAATTTGTCGTTCATCTAAATCTATTTCTGACAAATTGGGTTTCAAAATATTTGTATTTTTCTCTGTAACGTCAAGAATCCCTTTCAAATATTCAATATCGTTTTCATTCAATGCTTTATTTAGTGCACTTATTTTGTTAAATTGTTCAACAACCTTATAAATTATCCTTTTTATAATTCTTACTTTTGGAAAATGTGTTGCTAAAATTTGTACCGGTAAAAATGTTGATTCGCATGAACTAGGATTCGCATAACAATTCAAAAGATGTCCTCTTTTTCTTTGAAAATAATTATTATTACAATTCATTTTATATATAAATCTGTACATGTTTCTTAACGTAATTGCTTTTAAACACTGAAGAAAAGATTCAAATCTTTTGATCACATACACGTCATCACTTTTACATATCGACTTATCGCACTCCCAACATTTTTTATTATTAACAATACTTATTGGTAATATATTAACAACTTGCCCAGATGCATTCGTAATGAAAGGTTCTGCAAAATGTTTTTTGTGTTTATACGCAGCTTCATAGAAATAAGATTCAGACGAAGGAAGATGTTTTGATATTCCGCACAAAGCTTCTACTTTTTCAGAAATTTGTTTAAAATCACATTCCCTACTACGCGTGAGACATAAGTCACCTTTTTCTTTTAAAATTAGTAAATGTTTTCTAAGAAAAAATAAATGACGTTTTCCAGTACGGATACAACATTTAAATATATTTTCAGCTTCAATTCGGCAGTCTGTCGGAGAATGTAAATAAATTTTTTTCATAATATTTTGTATAAATGCTTCTGATGAAAAACGCAATTTCATTGGATTATGGCATGCAGTAATTCGTTTGTATTTTATATGCTTGCATCTTATCGAAGAAGATTTAAAATTGTTACTCTTTTTATAACAATGTAAATAATTACGTACATTCTTCTGCCCCTTCGTGAAACACTTATATTTGTGAATCTGTTTAAAATTAAAATAATTTCGTTTGCAGTAATTATGTTCTTTTATAACGAATGATATATTTTTATTATCATTTAACTTAATTGTATCCTGGTATGATTTTACATTTTGAAGTATACGTATTTTACGTTTTGTATAATATTTACGATTTGTAATCTGCTTTCGGTTTCGTTTTCTTAGAGATGCGTTCTCTGACACATCCATATCAGTTGCTTTATTTTCCCAATCGTCATTTAATTTACAGTTTATTTGATTACTTAAACTGTTTTGTAACTTTTTTTCTGTTCCTTCTGATAATTCTTTTTTAAGTGAACATTCGTCATTGACTTTGTTTTCAGTATTATACACATCATCAAGTATGTCTATGCATTTTAATAATAAACTACCTTCTTTTGCATTATTTACAATGTCATTATTCTGTATGCTACTGTTTGAAAGAAGCAAGACATTGTTGTTATTAACTCCACAACTGTCGATATTGTATATTCTGTTATCCTGAGTAATAGTGCAGATATTAGACTCAGAATTAGGGTGATAAAAATTATATATCTCTGGTATATCATTTGTCGATTCATGACATCTGTTATCATGGGGATCTAAAAATTCGCTCGTATTGTGCGACTTCTGTGCAGCTTGATTTTTAGATATTTTTTGATTTTGCGTAAATGTACGAAATTTTTCATTAACACAGTTTCTGTTGACTTCACTACGTTGTTCAATCTTAATGGCTGGTGTATTCACCCCAACATTATTTTCATAATTTTGTATTCTTTCTTTATTCTTTTTTGTTCTCTCTTCTTTCGCTTCTTCAGTTATAGTTTCAATTCTTTTACGTTTTCTTTCATTGTCTTTTTTCCGTTTATTAATAATCTTTACCGTGGGAATATTCAACTGATTATAATGAATGCTTTGTGGAAAATGTTCTATAACATTGTTTTGCAGCATATGCAATAAATGACTACGCATGAGACCATGTTCATATTTTACTTCGTTGGGTTTTAACCCAAAGAAAAGTGAGATTCCAAATGCAATTGCGAATACTCCACAGTCATTCCCATTTGGTTGTTGCTGAACGGTGGGAAATAAAACTGATTTTTTATCAAAATTAAAAAATGGAAATAATTTTTGCAAAAATACCTTATGGTGTCTATGTAATTTTCGCATATTTAACGAATCATACATGTATATATATTTTGTATCGTAGTAACAACAAACCCAATGCCCTCCTGTACTATTATCATTTACCCAATTGTCGTTACTTTTACTGTATAAAATTTGAATATGTTTTTCATTGGGATCAACTGGTGTTATGAATTCTGGACATTGAAGATATAGTGTATCACGAGGTTTATAATCAGAGTACTTTTGAAGAATTTGAAAAAAATGAGTGATATGGGAATCTGATAACCATTCACCATTCAGAAGAGTACTTTCGTCACATGTTGATAATTCCATTTTTCTTAAATACGTTATGCACAATATTAACAGTGATCATAAACTAATATATTGAATATAATAATAAGAGCAGAGTTGAATATAACTGTATAACAGCTTCAATACGACTAAATATGACGAGTAACTATTAGATTTCAGATCGTTTCTACTTAGATTTATAAGGGAGTGACTTTTATGCTCAGACAAGTATAAGCAATCTCGGAGCAATGCTCAAACGAGTCTTTAGAAGAAAGATCTCGGAGCAATTTTTTTGTCGTTTTATGATGATATAAATATCACTACAATGCTCAGACAAGTATATAAAATATCTCGGAGCAATGTTCGTACGAGTATCTAAAAGATCTCGGAACAACCTTTTTTTTGGTAAACCTGTAACAAAAAGAAATAATAATTGCAGCAAGTTCTACAAAAAAATATACATGAATAAATTCACAATTAGAAATAATTGTAAATTATTAAATACTTAATAATAAAATATACTAGGACGTACGTACAATGTTGCAGTAACGTGCGAATATCCGCCTTTGTAACATTGCTGCACCGTTGCTGGAACATTCCATGCGACGATCTTGCAACGATGCAACAACGTCCCATTGCAACGTTCCTACAAAGTCGCAAACTACACTTCAAAAAATGTTTTATAATACTTATTCTATGCAACATTGCAAGATCGTTGCATAGAGCGTTCCAGTTTATTGGAACGAGCATGTGTGCTTGCGCATAAGTATATAAGTGAGTGTATATTATGGGAGCGTTCTAAAATAAAGGACTCTCCAATGCGAAATGTCATGCTGCGATTGGTTCAAATACTAGAAGTCTAGTATTGAGGGGTAACTGCTAGTACTGGATGTCTCGGATACAGTGAAGTTCAGTACTTACAGTAACCCCCACCAGCCCTATCCGACTCGACCTTCATGCTTTTCACGTAATCACCAGAATGTTGTAGATGGCGGTAGTATCGTCCATTCGGCCAGTTTTGCCGTTTAGATACAATTGAATTAAAAATATAATATTTGGATATGAAGAGTTATAAAAAGGTTTATTGTTGAAATATATCTACAGGTCGAATAATTAACAAATAATTTAATAAATATTTTTATGTTTTTTTACGTATAGGTATGTATAATTAAATCAGTTCTAACAAATAATTGTTCGATAGTTACTTAATATTATTTTTAAAAGCAATTATTTATGTTCTTTATTATATTAAGTGAATTTAATTTTGGTATTTAAGTCAGTTAGGCAAGTTTTTGCTTTTTTCTGTTATGTTTCTAAGTTTCATGCGAATCAAATACATTGATTACATATTTTTCCATCTCCATTGGTTTTAGAGTAAATGACAATTTATTTGTTAAATGAAATGAAATTATAATTAGTGTTAAATATAAATAAACTAATAATTACCGTTTAAAATACTGTGAATTATGAAAAGTCAAATTTTAAAAACTAAAAGTAATAATTTAGATTGTGTTTCTCAATTTTTAGGACTTGGGATGCGACATCTCGATGACATCTCGATTTTTGTGGTCAATATGTGAAAAGCGTTATGCATTGAAGAGATATGGAAGAGAATGGTCAGATCGGGCTGACTCCCATTACCACAGTTTCTAACCTCACCTTTACAAAAGGTTGGATTGCTAGTGCATTTGAGCCAATCATATATGAGCCAGTACTGTCTGTGCAATATAGAAACGCGCCTTATATGTGTACAATATGGCAGAAAAGTGTAAAATTGATCTGTAGTAACTATATAGCAAACGAAAATAAATAAAGTTATAACATTTTAAACTGTGTTTGCTGCCAAATCACAATTAAAACAAATTTGTTATTGAATCTTATTGCGTCTTATTGTTTTAATTGAAACTTATTGTAAATTTACAATACAATATCAAAATTAACCTCTGACTAGTAGATTTGAAATGTATTTTATTTTAAATTTACAATATATACATATTAGATTCAGTTCACAGTTACTCGTCGGATATTTAGTACAACATTTTATTGTAAATTTACAATAAGTTTCAATGTAAACAATAAAACACAATAAGATTCAACAAAAAACGTGTTTTAATTGTGATTTAGAAGCAAATGCAATTAAAAATGTATATGACTTTATTGAAATTCGTTTGTTGGGTAACATTCAATAAAAGTTAACTCTGTTTTTGAAATGAATATAAAATTATAAACGAACAAATTCTCAATCAAAATAAAATGGTATCACATTGTCTACAAACATTATGTCTCTAATTATTTTTTGTGTGGGAATATTATATATATAAGATATGTGTGGGTGTGCGTATGTGTGTGTGATATAATCATCAATTTCTTCTACATCATATTGAGATAAGTAAAATGAAAATACAATTACTGTTTTAATATAGGAATGTTTTTTATGAAAAATATTGTTTTGAGAATGTTATTATTATATATGTATAATTGTACATTTCTATTTGTACTTATATTAACATGAACAAATTGATAAACAAGTTACTTTTATGAAAAGACACTTGATACAGAAAATCGCTGCCAAAAAATGGAAAAAATAAAAAAAGCCACAAGATAATATTGTCATTATATGTATAAATTTAATTCTATTTATAAATATATTAAAATGAATAGAATGATAAATATGTTACTTTAATGGAAACAAAAACTTCATACTGAAATCCTTGTCCAAATCAACAATTTGAAAAATCAATGAATAAAAAAGCCACAATATATTACTATTATTATTATATGTATTTCTATCTATACATAACTAACATATTAGAATGTTGGAGAAGTTAATTTTGTGGAAAACTATTTGATTTCGAACTCGATATCCACATAAAAAATTGTAAATTTGAATAATTTAAAGCCACAATATAATATTGTTATTATATGTATAAATTTATCTGTATTTATACATATATTAACATAAATAGATTGTTCGACAAGTTAGTTTTATGGAAAGAAACTTGATTGCTGCCAAAAAATTGAAATATCAATAAAAAAGCCAAAATATAATATTGTTATTATATGTATAATTTATTTCTATTTATACATATATTAACATTAATAGATTGATAAATATGTTACTCTTATGGAAACTTCATACTGAAATCGCTGTCCAAATAAAAAATTGTAAATATGAATAAATTGAAGCCACACTGAGAAAAAGTTTTGATTGATGTTACTAAATATATTTTTAAATATGACCAACTAAATATATATTAATATTTATTAAATATGTTACATCTAAACTTATATTTAATATTTTTTAATAATTAATAAAGATAAGTTTACATGTAACATATTTAATAAATATTACTATATGTTTAATTGGTTATATTTAAAAAAATATTTAGTAACATTAATCAAACCATTTTCTCAGTGCACAGTATAATATTGTTATTATATGTATAAATTTATCTTTATTTATACATATATTAACATAAATAGATTGATCGACAAGTTAGTTTTATGGAAAGATACTTGTTCGCTGCCAAAAAATTGAAATATTAATAAAAAACCACAAGATAATATTGTTAGTATATGTATACAGTTATTTCTTTTCATACATATATATTAACATGATTAAATTATTAGATACGTTACTTTTATAGAAAGAAAGAAAATTAAATTAAAAGTTTGAAATTTATAAATGAATTTAATTGGCCTATGAGGCAAGATTTGTTAAAGTTAAATTGTATAAATAAATTCTCGTTTCCTTTGAAAGTTTGAAAAATAAAGTATTTATAAGTATTTACCTTCACAAAGTAGTACCTTCACAAACGTTTGGTTAGGTAATTTATCCTTTATATGGAGTACCTCAAACTTTTCAGGTCCAAATTTTGGTACAAACAAATACTGTCACTTCTTTTTGTCAGTGTTGTAAATAGTTACACACTTCACTTCATCTCACTGTCACTTTCCTTTCTTACCTGTTCCATATGCAGGCAATAATTTTAAAATAAACTCTTAATATCTATCTATTTAATCTGAATCATTAATACAATAAATGTTATTTTTGACATTTATTATTGATTGTGAAAAGCTGATGTGCCAATTTTACTCCTTCAAGCCGGGGAACTTCCAAGTTGCCAAATGGTTAAATTGCAAAAACGTTAAAATGACGAAAATTTAAATTAACGAATCATTGCAATTCCGAATGCTTAAAATGCCGAAGCTATCAAAATGACGAATCGTTAAAATGATAAATCTAAATTGCCAAATGCTCAAATTGCAAAATCGTTGAAATGCCAAATATTTAAATTGACGAATCATTAAAATTCCGAATGCTTAAAATGCCGAAGTTATCAAAATGACGAAATGTTAAAATGATAAATCTAAATTGCCAAATGACAAATTGGAAAATCGTTGAAATGCCGAATATTTAAATTGACGAATCATTGAAATTCCAAAAGCTAAAATGCCGAAGCTATCAAAATGACGAATTGTTAAAATGAAAAATATGAAGTTACCTTTCGTACCTACAGACGGACCGTGCTCAATTTCACTTCATATTTATCATGTCAAGAATTTGTCATTTTGATATCTTCGGCATTTGAAGCATTCAGCATTTTGATCATTTAGAATTTTAACTATTCGTCAATTAAAAAATCAGCGTTTAACGATTCTGCAATTTGAAATTCGGTAATTTAAACATTCGACAATTTAAAACTTTAAACCTATAATTGCCCGAGTACAGAACAGCCTCCAAAAGAAAAAGTTTAAGAAGAGAAAAATACAGAAAAAAAGGGTTCAAGAATGGAAGATTTAAATTCAAGATAGAGCACCCTGAAAATATCTTTAATCTTCACATTTATTAATCTTGTAATATGGAACTTTGTCCAATAGAATGAAACTCTTAGCGTGATTCGCTCTCGCGAATCTTGATTAATCCAATTAGAAATAAGTAGTTCGCAATATTGCAAGCCTAGCTTTATCCTTGTTTATTGCCATGTATTAGAAAAAGACAAAATATTCTTTGCAGCACTAATAATTAATTTCAGATCATACCCTTCACATAAGACTGAGCAATGGCGACAGCAAAGGTAAGAGAAAAATTTATATGCAATATTGATATGCATTTTAAATTAAAATGCATATCAATATGGATTAAAATTATATTTATATATGTATAACAATAATTTATGTTTGTTATTTCAGATACCCGACGATGACTACGTCCTGGAGAACATTCCAATGGAACATTTTCAGGACAGCCAAGCCACGCAGCCGTTGAGGGCACATGGCCCGGCGCGAAATGTTGTGGTGCAACCGCCACAGCAACCGCCAAACAACGAAGCACCCCAGCAACAACAACAAGTGGCGCACGTTGCTCCAGAACGAGAACCACTTCTCGAAAATCCCGAGCCTGGTAAGATTTTAACCTTAAATAAATGTAAATTTGTGTACAGTTGACCCTAGCCGATACTAATTGTAACGTGTTTTTTTCTTTCAGAATATGTACATCGTCGTCGGCCACGGCGAGCCGGATTTCAGACCCGTCAGAGAGGGTTTATGGAGTTTCTTTACCAATTGTCGTCCTCGCCATATCATTTCGGCCGCGGAGGGAGAAGAGGACGAGGTGGAAGAGGAGAAAGAAGAGGACGAGGTGGAAGAGGAGAAAGAAGAGGAAGAGGAAATTGAGGGAGATTTTGTATATATACTATTTTAATAAATGAAACATGTATTTAGTTAAATAAACGATTCCGTTTAATTAAAGTATTGAGTTTTTTTAATAAACAAATCCACATTCTGCTGTTTTCCTGATTCACATCACAGTAAGTATTAAAAGTTGTAATAATTTATAAATTATTAAAACTTTATTTTTTGCAGCACTAATCCCATATAGCACAGAAATAAATCCTTATTGCAGCATTATTGCTACAACAACAAAATGTCCTTCCAGTATTGCTGTAACATTCAATCAATACTGGAAGGACATTTCGTTGTTGCAGCAATAATGCTGCAATAAAGATTTATTTTTGTGCTATATGGGATAATTCCAATACTTATTGTTCCATTGTAATGTCCTCTAGGACGTAGTCATCGTTTGGTATCTGGAATAACAAACATAAATTATTGTTATGCATATATAAACAATTTTAATCCATATTGATATGCATTTTAATTTAACAAATTTTCTCTTACCTTTGCTGTTGCCATTGCTCATTTCTCTACACTGAAAGCTTTTTTATGCGATTCATTATTAGCAGGATTCTTCAAGTATGCCTTAACAAGGATGTCTGAAGTAAGATTAGTCAGCTCAATAAAGTCTCGAGTCTTACATCCAACTACTGGGCATCTGTAAACTAATTAAATCAAAATTTGTAAACCAAAAGTTTAAAAAATATTTAGAACTAATTATTGTGTACAATGTATATATTACAAATACTTCAATTTTAATTTCGAATAAAATATATTAATTTAGTATATTTTTAGAATAACAATTACATTTTTAAAGTAATTTAATTTATCTACCTTGTGCGGTTGTTCAAATCTCTAACTCGTCCCTGATCTAAAAATTAAAATATAGATTTCTCAACAAAGTATTTTCAAATGAAATGTGTAAACAAAATTCTATTTAGTTGCATTCAGGAAATTCTTCTCAATCATGTCATTTTAGTTTTAAAATGACATGATTTAGTTTTTAAATGTATAATTTGTAATTGACTATATTGTTTTTATTGCATAAATTCTCACTGAAAATTTAATGATATATATAATACTAATATTTCAATGTATAATCAAACAAATCATATATTTATATATGAATTTAATTATAATATATATTTAAATATATAAATTGAATTAAAGATTTAATCTTAAATAAACATATTTATAAATATTCAAAATTTATACAGATTCATAAAATCAACTTCTGTTTTTAGTTGGCCTTTGATACAAATTCTTATTAAGTGAAAATCTACATATAATTTTCGATGCACTTATATGGCAGGAATGCAAGCCGAATTTGTATGTGATGAAAATTTTCAATAATATTTACTGTTTTAGTTGTCATATGAGACAAATTCTTATTAAGTTAACATTATATATATAGTTTTTATTTTTGAAGTTTAACATTTCTTCCAATATTTGCTGGATTCAAATATTAATGAGCAAACTTGGCTTCGTAAAATTTATTTCAGTTTCACCATATAAGTGAAACAAAATTATATGTAGATTTTCACTTAATAAGAATTTGTATCAAAGGCCAACTAAAAACAGAAGTTGATTTTATCAATCTGTATAAATTTTGAATATTTATAAATATGTTTATTTAAGATTAAATCTTTAATTCAATTTATATATTTAAATATATATTATAATTAAATTCATATATAAATATATGATTTGT
>JABFOW010000101.1:0-16046 GCA_022817725.1 Archaeoteleia sp. ZL-2020 | reverse complement strand
TTCAACTTTTCTTTTTGATGCCTAACTTTTCAGGTACTTTGTCAATGTTATGTATAGTATCCAGGATTAAAATTAAGTAATTTGGCGGATAGTTTTGGTATTGTAAACAATGTATTTACATATAAATTTTCATAATTCCACGATCAGTAAGAATTAAGTATTAGCGGCTCCAAAACAAACTTTTAGAATTATTCTTTTTTGGTATAAATATTATAAGACCTTAAATCCAAATCTAGAAACAGTTTCACGATGCTTCGAATGAGAAGTACAGATCTTCTAAAAATTATATGGATACTTAAATTATTAATGAAACAAAAAATGTATTTATCTTCAAGGAAGGAAACGTCAAGGTACACGACTAAAAGTGATCTAAACAATCCTTGTCGGTGTATAACGTATTTGGGGGAATTGGAGTCCGGAACCAATTCTCGATTGAATTTCGTAACGCAGTCGTAAAAGGATCTGGTGAGTCGAGAGAAACGAGAGACAACGTATCGTAATCTCACGTGAATTGTTGGACGGCCTTAGCATTACAGAAGGGAATAGGAAAGACTAGTCTACGTTATCCCAATCATGTTTATGTACCCGCCAAGCCTTACCGGATACCCATGAAATTCGGGCACGGTCCGCATGTCCCGCGTGAATCTGAGATTACGCTGCAGAATAGAATGCTTTATGATGGCTGATGATAAAGTCTATGGATACGATCCAGTATATAACCGTTTCCTTCCTCGTATGGTTGGGGAAAGTTGATGCCTCCTGCATCGTAACAATATTTTCGTTATAAGGTCTTTAATGAACGTATTGAAACTGATAATAAATTGCGTACTCGTAACATATATGACTACGGCTAAACCTGTATAAGATCAACTTTTAATTGTAATAATTTTTGACGATATTAGGAACTATCTATATTTTTACCTACTTATCGCATATATCTTTATTCTAAAGTTTTTTAGAAATTTTTTCAAATAATTAATTAGTTGCGCATATTAGTCCATATGCATACAAATTAAAAATCAAATTTAAAATTAAACTTGAAAATTATTTATACTGCCAATTATCATAAAAAAATTTCAACATGTTCCAGCCAGGGGTCGAACCTGGAGCCTTCTGATTACACGTCGGGTGTGCTAACCGTTACACCACCGGGACCACGACACGAAGAAATCTAAATCTGAATGGCTTTTATCATTAAGAGATTTTTAGATGTTAATTGAAAATTTTTACAATTACCTATTGAGTCTAATTTATCGACATGGATCGAGACACAATTAAGTATCATTTACCCTACGATATTGATCAGACGGTAACTGTTTTCAGTCTTATCAAATTTTATACTACAATGATGAATTTAAACTTGTTCCAATTTATATTTTAATCTTAATAATTTTTGACCATATTAGGAACTATCTATATTTTTACCTACCTAGCGATCAACTTGTTTATGGAAAAAATTATCTGACAGAGACATTTGGTGTAGAAAATTAGAAACATTTATTATGTAGTCTCAACCATAATCTTTTCGTAACTATTTAGAGAATTCTGTAAGTAAAATATTTAGAGCTTTCTCTCAATTTCATCTATCATTGTATATATCTAAATTTTATCTTTAGAATTTTCCACAAACGTGAGTTCAACTTATAACAGTTTCGTTTAAAACAGTAGGAAACAAGTTAGACAAAAGTTTGTGACGTGAATAACTCTACATAATTATTAACTACTTAATCTAACACAATTTAAACTTTTAACAAAGTTATTCCAGATGGTAACATAACTAAAACACGTCAAGATATCTCGAAAATAAAAAAATGTATCTATTTTTATTTCACAATAACATACGACTACGGATTTGCTTTATCAATTCGTCAGTTACTAGTCATCAAACTTGACTACAAGCATCAGTATTTATATTACGTTTAATAGTCACTTACATATAAAATTACTATTTTAATTTGTTAGATTAACGCATTTATAATAGTCTTTTTCAGTAAAAAGGATTAGCTAGCTACATTTGTCAGTTTAGCTGCATAATATAGTGTCGAACGTTTCTTTGACACAGTTAAGTGTAATTATATAGGCGAGTGTCTGTAAAATGTGAGTAGTGTTTGCAGTAAAAGAGACTGGCATTCCCGCGGGAGTGGAGAACGACAGCTCGGTGATAATGAGTCACCGGGCTGCAGCATCTTAAGAGTCTTCATTTGTATTTTAATTAGTGTCGTTATGCTAATTATGCGCCGTTACTTCTTGTCCCGGCGTTTTTGTTTTCCTCGTTTCTTCGGCTGCTCTTACCGATCTGTCGACTTAACAGACTACGATGCCACCGCCAAAAAGACCGCGAAATTAAATACGAAATCGTTTACTGCACGTGGCATTGGGCGTTTAGGGTCTCCATTATATCATCAATGTGACAAAAAAAAACAAGGAGACACGTCGATATTGATTTTACAATTTTATAAATTATCAGTGCTAATGTTGTGGAAAAGAATATTATAAATTACTATTCTGTATTCATTCTTTACCTTTTGATTATAGTTAAACCATTAGTTGTATGTTTATTAATAAAGTAAACTTATATAAAGTTATCCTAGTAGAAATTTCTCTATCATGGTGCATGAGGTGTAGCTGAAACCTCTGAGTGGACTGATAGATGCCACATCGGTATAACCGATGGGACCCCATAGGCAAGTACGGCTTTCTGATGAATGCCTTAGGGTCTTGCCCTAAGTACCCGATCAGCCACATTAGTTAATACCCATCCATCCAGGCGTATTTTTACGCCTGGATTTGAACATCTGTTATCTGAATATAATTTCTTCATCTACCTTTTATCATTGCTACATTATTTAATGTATTGATAACTACTAATAATTTTTCCAATGTTGACTCAATTATTGAAAATACTACTTACATCACAGTACTACAGTGTCGTGTGATGGATTAGCAGCACTTCATCAAAGCAGTCTTATGAGAATGCCACAAAATATGTTTAAAAATAAAACTGTTTAAAAATATATAGAATAAAAATTAACATTGTATATCTTAAAGATATTTTATAAAATTCTTGTAAGAGCCGTATTAACAATGATAATATGCTTGGTACTAATGTTGCATATTCTTCAACATTATCTGGTAGATATATTACTCACGAATGAGTGACAGTATTTCTCTGTAAAGACTCGTTACAGAACTAGTCTAAACTGTAACAACTTAAAACTTTGTACTAGCATCTCAATCGCCGCCCACTAATCATGCAATGGTCACGTAGAAATTTGTACATTTCGCTCTTCTAACCACCGCATTATCGGGATCAAAAACGCACCACCATTACCTCCGAAACGGTGGGTAGAGTTTGGATAACAATTGTAACAATAGTATTATAACTAAAATGATTATTGGAACATTTTACTTCTATTTAATAAAAATATATTAACATAACACATATGTTTGAAAATAACAAATTGACCTCGAAGAAAAAAAAAATTAGGCTGCCTCTTCGAAACTTCAAACACCGCCTATATCGTCCGCCTCCTCTGCTACTCTTCTCACCCTATTTCTCTCCACTTGCCACTCGTTGAGGGTTCGTACCTTTTTCTCCTGTTTTCTTCTATCTTTCTCGCTCTTGCTCTTTGGCTACCTTCTGCTACTCTCTTTCTCTTCGCTTTGCGTTGTCCCCTCTCCCTTCGAACAGCTCGGAACTTTTTGTTACAGTCGCGCAAACTTCTTTAATAATGCAACTCTTTATATTCACGGGCGTTTTTAACAAGCGCCTGCTCGAGATTAGGTGAGAGCGAGCGCTGAATGGCACACAGTCAGGAGCCAAGAACGCGCGTCCAGGTCTCCAAATATGCTGCCGTTACGATGTTTCTTAATTATTATTATTGCCGCCGTGTATTGCCACTGTGCTAAATGTAGGGAGGCTACCCCGCGACAGTAACAACTACGCAGCGATGAATTGCTAATCTCGCATAACTGCGCGATACGTGACAGTAAAAAAAAAAAGTGAAATTTACCAGCGGTGAAAATTTGCTTTGGCCAAGAAGTTGATTCATTTTATGCAAATGAACAAGAAATTTATTTTAGAAAAACTCCTTACATTTTGAACATTTTATGATGATCATAAGAGTAGATTCAAGGTTATGAGCTTGTTTACGGTTAAGTTTTATCTAAAATAGAAAGTATAGAAAGTACAGTGCAATTTTTTAGAAGGCTTGTATATTTCTGGATATCGTTATTCATAAATACTCATAATACTTATAACTAAAAGAATTAGTTTTCTAATTGAAAGTAATGAAATATTAATTGCTTTAAACTTTACGATTAAAAATCATTTGTATATTTAGAGCATGTAGTCTTTTCTTATTTTAAGAAATCGCACGACTCATTACCGTTATTTGCTTTGAAAGAATCGTCCGAGTATTTGCGCAGTATTCGGCCTTTGCTGTGTTTTGATGCGTATTCGAGTTCTCCGAAGACAACTCACGGTAAGTTACCACGGTTGAAAGAAATTAGAAGATCAAATAACGAACCCGAACCGACATAAAAGTACAGCGTTGGAAAGGGTAAAGGGAGACTAAGAGCGAGAGAGAGAGAAAAGAGGTTTTGATTTCGACCATGACACGATGAAATTTCGAGGCTCAAAAGCGATTATGAATTTCTTAAATAAGAGGCTACATTAAACAGCTTTGATCAATTCGACCGAGCTAATTTCCACCCGCGGGATCTTGATGGTGGTTCGCATTACGTAATTTAAGTGGATGAAAAACCTTCTCTAATTAAGCCAACGTCAGCTTCTGTAAAATGTCGCTCGCCCTTTTCGATACCTCTTCCCATTCAGCTTAGCTTTTCGATGCTCGTATTCATGCTAAACGTTTCACTCTGATTTTCGAAAGCGTGACTTTCAACTTTCGCGTAAAATAAATGTATGAAATAAAATGTGAAAATGTATGAGACACGAAATATGCATTTTTAGTACGTTTGATCCTAACTAAATTATAATTAAAACTCGATTAATAAAGATATATGTTACATATATCATAGATTTCTTTAAATGTCAAGACTTAAACCTCAACCGCTTATGTTTGTAGTAACAAAATGTATTTTTCGTGATACAATATGTCACGTTTCAAATATATTGTATTTCTATTCCAATAACACCATAGCTGACCAAACATGATAAATGATCTGTTACTAACCCTTGATCCATAACTGCCCTCCTTATTCGATTTTTATTAGCCAAAAAACGTACGGATTAACAAGGTATTACTACGATCATGCTGGATATGATGTTAGGGAGACGTTCCTTTATTCGTACATGTGGATTATTTAAATGAATATATATATATATAAACTTTGTAATATACACTAATACTGAATTTTATTTCATACGAGTTGTGTTTGATATGATAAACTTAATAAACATTTAATTTGTAACAATTTCGAATATATTTAATTATTTAAATTTATATTAAGAAAACTGAATCGCAACGAGAGCAATCCTAATTGTTAATATGAAAAGTCAGATCGTAACATTAGTGCTCTAGAATATCATATTAACGATTCGGATTGCGGTGGATGCGATCTAGATCTTTAAGTATACAAAATTGTATTTACAAAACAATTTTGTTTCATAATATATTTTCCCTCGCAATGTCACTCGCAATTTATAGGTAACGAAACGTAAACCTTCCATAAATCCTATGGACCTATGAAGATGGCTCGTATTTTCCGAATCGAATATACATGAGCTTTATATCAATACCGACTTAACTTACAAAGCCATAGTGAAATCGACGTTTTATACTTTACGAAAAAGGAGAAGAATCGAGGAAGGGTAAAGCAAAGAGGACCGATCCCGACTTTAGTGGAATATCCCCGCGGTGATTGGGCAAATATTTGACGAAGTCAGCGAACTTGCTACCGCCGCGAATGTTTGAATGCATAATCTTAACTGATCTCGTCTTTCAAATGATATTAGATAAATGAGATAAATTACGGGAGCGATGCTTCTTCAATAAAAAAGATGAACATTGTAATTATTTCTTATTCCTAAACAATTTATATTATCTATTCAACATTTTTCAAAAATTGTTTAAATACATATTGCATTAATTTATCTATAAATACTTAACTCGCTATATTAATTTACTAAGAAAAACTAAAAATATAATGATTACTCAAGTTTGCTATGACGTAATATAATCTCAATTGACTGTTTGTTTTTAATAAATTCTATATATTTACTTTTCATCTTATAAATGAAAACTCATTTGATGAATTAATGTGATGCAAACTAATTTTCAAAATGCGTTGAAGTATTTGCAAAGTTGAAAGATACTACTCTCAACTCACGGAGATATATTATATTTTGTTTTGTAACGTGAAACTGATAGAGTTAATAAAGTTGAGATATTCATTGAGATATTCATTTATTTCTATTCATTTAATTACCATTGTTGCAGATAAATTGAACAATATTGTCTTTCACCAATTACATTACAAGGCTGACAATGGGCGAGATTTTAAATTGTGGACTATCGCATATATATATTATTTTGTTCCAAACTTGTAATACAATTTTTTAGGAAATGTTACCAACATAGTAATGTAAAATAGTAACGGTAAAAACATTTTTAAAATGATTTTCTACACTTTGTATGAATTTAATTAATGCTTGTGTTTCACTTCAATGACTCGAGTGGTCCATCGCAAGCCTGTAAATTCCCCTTGCGATTCCGTAAATTGTCGCGAAAGTTCGTAACTAGTAGCCAGCTCGGTAACCGCCGCGAGAAACGAATTGGATACGTTATCGGACCTACTTCGTCCTTCCCCGACTGTGAACTTTCTCAGCTCGCCTCGGCCCTTCCGTATGCAGCGAAGCGAAATAGAGCAAATTTCGAAATCAGTTTTGCAACTAGAATGCGACCACCTCTCATACGTAACGTACGTCAGGCGCAAAGTAGTAGCGTTCGAAATACGGGACGACACAATTCCTGAAAAAGAATAGCATGGTCTCATGTGATACATTGACAAAAATTGTATCGTAAATCTCCATAACATTGTCACTATATTTTTGAATTTGTCACGATCAAATGAGAATATACTTGCAAAATCTGCTAAAAATTTATGAAATATTAAACATTTCATTTATTGTAAATTACATTCGTAACATTTAATCCACTTATCGTAGTATTAAATTTTAAATATAATGATATATTATGTTTGATGAGTATCATCAAAAAGAAAAATTTTTTATAGATCTCATATCTTCAGAGATATTTGTTTGTGAAACTACAAATTCACTCTACTTTTGCATGACTTCATATTTACGCAAACTTTTCACATATAATTTCACGCGTATTCGTATGGTAAAATGTGTAATTTTTCATACATTTTCGTCCGCATTTTTCAATAAGTAGTTTACGTCCTCTGTACCTCACATTCCCACGATTTACCCTATATGCATAATGCATAACAGAGCGCATCATCATATCTCCATTGCTACGAGGCAGGCTTTTGTATCGAGATCGGCACGCCCGGACTGAAGGCTCCCGGTGTCGTAAAGAGAAGTAGGTGGGGAACGAGATGGTGGTGACGCTGTCGACGGCTGCGAAGGCGACGACGACTACGACACGTGTGCCAAAGTGAAAATGTATGGCTTCTCGCACGTGAGACGACTTCTTTTCTTGGCTGGAGCACGGGCTGCTCCGAGATTCTCATAACTCGATACGGAGGGTCGTATGCGAAAGGCGCGGTGAAAGGAGTCGCCTAATCTCTTCTCGATGCTGCTTTGTAAAGTATAAAAGATGAAACCCTCTAGATATTCCATGCATCGAGGTTAAGATGCGTCTAAACGTTTCACGATAATAGCTGCGAGTTAACAGTGTATACAATATGTACACATATAGTAGCATTCTTATCAAAGTAATTTTATTTTGAAGGGAAAGGATTGAAAAATCATTGACTTAAATCTTTGAGGCATTAAATCATATTTTACCGTGATGATTTATGTGAATGTTAAAACTGAAATATATTGTAATATGATTGTTGTAAATTGAAAAAGAACGACTACGAAAAGAATCATCAAAAAATGTCACTTCTAAAATAGAGCTAAAGAAATCCGGATAATATGTTATTCGGATAATCCGGATAATTAAGTATCCGACATCTCAAATTCGGATATCCGAATATACCGAATTCTACTATCCGGATTCAACTATCCGGATTGTACTATCCGGATTCTACTATCCGGATTCAACTATCCGGATTCTATTATCCGGATTCTACTTTCCGGATTTAATTATCCGTATATACAGACTGCTCCATTTTAATTTACCCAGGTCAATATTTAGATCAGGTAGCCAAATCTTGAAAAAAGATTCAAACAAAAGTTGCATTCAAACATCATTTTGAGGGGGACCTCTCGAATAGTAGAATCCGGATAATAGAATCCTGATAATAGAATCCGGTTAGTTGAATCCGGATAGTTGAATCCGGATAGTAGAATCCGGATAATTGAATCCGGATAGTAGAATCCGGATAATAGAATCCTGATAATAGAATCCGGTTAGTTGAATCCGGATAGTTGAATCCGGATAGTAGAATCCGGATAATTGAATCCGGATAGTAGAATCCAGATAATTCGGTATATCCGGATATCCGAATCTGAGATATCATATTATCCATCAATTCGGATATCCGGATAATATGAAATTCGGATTCAATTTTCAGCCCTATTCTAAACCTTATATAAGAAAGCAAAGCACATTCCCCGTAAAAGAACCCAATTGCGCCATTTTAATTCGCACATTTCAAGTTAGGTTAATCCGCGACTTTATAATTTTGGTAAATCGTGATTCGTCGCGACTCTCGCGCAATGTATATAATGCACGGAGACGTGTATTAGAGTAGTAGAACTCAAGGGACGCGCGGGCGGCTGAAATTACTGCATAAATAAGGCGGGGAAATTTGCAATTATGAATTGAGACTAGAAATACAGGTTTGCCTTTCTCTCTCCTCTCACACCGCGACTTCCTCTGCTTTTCCTTCAACCGTGTAGGCTGCATACGGCGTTCTAAAGCTTCTGCAGAGCCGTGTGGGGCGCAGGGGGGGAAGGGTGTCACGGAAAAGTTGAAGGAAGCACAGCTGACGAGTATGCAAATGTGGACCTGTCTCACCCTCTGTTTTCGAACTGGGCTTTCTCGTGTCACAGAATGACGTACTTTCGCATGAAAAAGCGACATTAACCAAATTATTTATTAGCAAAATAAACGTCGTTTGATTCGTAAATGACAATAATGTTTAGCGAATGACTAAAGATATGCCGCAATGCGACTTGCGTAAATTTCACAAATTACATTCCGAGGATCTAAAAGGAAATCGTGAGAGGAGGCAGCCAAAGAGCTAAAAGTCCTTACGAGTAGTCCGCAAAGTCACCCTAGGTCGAGAAACGCCGAGTCACCTCATTTCCATATGAGATCGAACCATTTAATGCAAACATTTTTTCCATTCGCTAAAAGCTTCGAGTCCGACCTCTTGCGTCAAGGCATCTAACTCACAATTTAAATAAAAGCAAACGCACGTAGACGTCTAAGTTTCGCTTCTCGAATCTTCCTCATACATTCGTATGAATCGGTGGACCGAATATGGAGAAAAAGACTTTCAAGATAGACAAAAGTACAGGAGTTCACATCGACGAATGTGGATATTCGGCGTAAGAAAAAATAAGTCCGAAGTTTCTGGCAATTATTCGGCTAAGGAGCAAAATGCGCTGCGACATAATAGACAAATAAAGCTTTTACGGTCAATATAAATCAGGAAATTTGTTCGGCTTCGTATTGATAATTCGTCCATCAAAGCCATAATCGTGTCGACGCTTGACCGTACGCTGCAAAGGCCGAGAGCTGGTTTCGTCTTCGTTCCGGCGAAATTGACCCAAGAGCAAACTTGCTTTTGACCCTCGAACCTCGTCGAACGCTTACTGACAAGCCGACATTCTAGCTGCGCCGTATCCAATTGCCCGGATTGCGAATCTGACGATCCGTCGCTCGTAAGATTAACGAACGGCGTTGCTATCCCTTCCCGGGTCCAGTTCTACGTTTGTAGGAGACTCGACTTATTCGTCGTAGAGCAAACTCTAAGCTATTCTAGATTGGCACCAGTGTCGTTGGTAATACGAGAAAAACGTCTTAAACGTTATACAATGATAACATGGCGAAGATATCGTTGAAGCACTCTGATAGAAAAATCTATGACAATATTTATTTTTAGATCCAGTGTTAACTCTGTTCTGCAATAGGATTAACTTAGAATCAGTAGGAGGAAATTTTTGTCGTTGAGCAGTTTGGTAAAAAAGTTATTTTACGTAAATCCGTGGCAATTTCAAAAGGATTTCACCGTGTTACAAATGCTTACGGTTATTACGCCGCTTACGGGCCGTGTGCCGCCAAGGTGCACATATTCATGAGAGCGCATTGGCACTGAGCATAATTTAACGTGATACGTTGGGGTTGTGCTAACATGCTTACCGCAACCTCAAATAGTACATAGCGTAGGTAGACATACCATGGGTGAGGTCGACACGTTTAGGTACGTAAAGCAACCAAATCAATGACGATCTCGTTGGTTTGTCGTTATTCCTTGAGCTATTAGCACTACCCGAAACAGCCGACAGGCATCCGGCAGGATCGTCGACGTATCTCGTTCAAAGCCGTTTAATGAATGTTTGCCTAATTTACCCGATGAAATTTGAATTAAGATTTTCAAGTAATTTTCGTCTTGAAATGTATTTCATGAAATTCATGTGAAATTATGTGGTTTACTTAGTCGTAGAATATTTCATAGAAAATATTGAAATGGTTCGTTAAAACAAACGAGACGTAACGTTGTGTAAACCGTCAGTAGGATATTACATTTGACTCATTAATATTAATGTTTAGCGTTACGTGAAAGATTGTTTGAGCCAAAAAGCGGCAGAAAAATTCTCAGAGTTTAACCCAACGCTTCATTTCACTTTCAAAATTACATCAATAATTGCTATCAAAGTATTCAAAATATTTTAATCAGAGGAAGTAAATAAGTTATATTTTTACCAATATCTAGAAATTAATTCGGTTTCTGCAGAGTATATATATTGACCATCCTTTCCTAATATAGTAAAATAAAGCGAATGGTGGAAAAAATACCGTCTAAATGAATGTAATTTTTAGCGATGGTAAACAAAGCTATTAGAGTAAAGAAACTGAACATATAAAGATATCGTTTAAATTCAATAGATCAATATATTATATTACAACTTCAGATTTTTATTCGATTGTTTGAAATACCTTCTCTAGACTTGAAGTATGATCGAATATACACATCACGAAATTCCAATTATTATATTTGAGTTACATAAAAATTAATAAATTACAATAATATAAATCTTTAATTATGTGAATGTGTACCATAACCATAAAAATATGTAAATATATAAGAGAGGTGCAATACCCAAAGTACCACTTTATGAGCTATTGAATTTTATAGTATATATTGCAACGGCGCTAAATATGACCCGAAATGAATCACTGGGGATAAGACCTTCTTATAACATTTCATGGGAGGATAACAACATTTGGTAAAGTCGTTACAGCAAGACGACTGTGCTGTTTGAGAGAAAAGCGTGCACAGCCGGCAACAAAAACCACGATCTCGTAATCTCAGGGTCGACAGATATGACAATGAGAGTAGGACGACGTTTTCGAGGAAGCTGGGTTTGTCTCCTTTTGGGTAACTGGTGCTGCGGGGTGCTCTGGGGCCTATAATCATGCGTCTTGATTAGTGCTGTGCGCTCAGTGATCATCCCCGGCCTCTAATGCTTCTCTCTAGTCCTCTCTAGCTTCGTCTCCTTCGCGGCCGAAACTTAATAATATTCCGAGCCGCAACTAAATACCGGGTGACTTGGTATGTGCTTTTTCTTCCTTCATATGTCTTCTAACGGTATCTTATTCTTAATTTAATATCACTGCAGTTTTACATATTCAACCGTATCTCGTAATCGTTGATTGTTACACAAATCGATTTTCTTCAAGTCATTCAAATTTGTATATATTTGAAATTGTCATTAAAGGAATTTCAAGACACGATATATCAGTTATCTTGAAGTATATGTTTTACCCAACATATATAATTTTAAGAAGTTATGTTTTCTCTTTCAATCGAGATATTTAAGAAGCTGATTCCATAGTTTTATTTAGAGACTGTCTATCGAAAGAAGGTCTAGCGCAAACGGATATGCAAACAATTAAAAAGTGTCATGAGTTAATTAAAATAACCACCGCTCAGAACATTATATCAAATTGATATTATAATTAAAATATTAAGTTTGTATGTTACACTAGACACCCAGTATATGACGAACATAAATGCGCATGTAGGAACATCCTAGAGCAAGGACGAACCTCGGGGAAACCATTATAAACTTCGTCTCTCTCGTCTTTCGTCTTTGCCACTTCTTCGTGTTGGTCGAGAAAACATGCATATCAAAATACATTATGCATCAAACCGAAAATTAGGTTTCGTCGTGATAGTTTTATCATACTTTGTTACTTAATTTCTTAACAGACATTGCTCCTTAATGTTCGCAAAAAATGTCAATTTTATAATACATATTTTACATCGTTTATACGATGAAACGACATTATCGTGAGACTGTTTTCTTCGCAAAGTGATATACGTCGTCTGCCACACGAGGATTCCGTTTCCGGTGCTATTTGGCTGCTAGCAACGCAAACCTATCTGGGTAAATGGGTCAGAAACTATTGCCTATTTCCAAGCCATGTAACTCGCCTCAGGGCCAAATTGGGCCCCGTAGTTGAACGACTCGCGAGACAGGCTGAATCTCGAATCGAACATAACGTCGCATAAGTCGTTGCACGTGCACGACGCAGCAAGAGCATTTACGGAAGTAGCAAATGCGTTGGAATAATCGCATTTGAATGACACGCGTGGATAAATTGGACATGAACCAGATTGGACTTGCAAATAAAAGAACATGGAATAAAATAAAAAATAAATTATAACGATCAAAAAAATATAACAAAATCACAATATATAAAAATAAAGAAAAAGTATAAATGAAAACCGCCGTTGAAAACATCTGATAAAGTCCTTGCATGATTAGAGGACAATGATATAGCTTGTATTGCATATGGATAAAATATCGGTTTTGCTATCGTGGCTTTTGGTGGCTTATGACTGTCGTTATCATGAAGGAATACTTGGGTTGGGAAGATTTTATTTTTGACCTGTTCAGCCGTGGGAGCTGCGCTGTGACTTTAGTAGCGTCGTAAAATGCGAGTATATAAACGAACTCAGTCAATAACAGTGCGTGCCGACTCCAGCAGGCGGGTGAGACACTACTACGACTCTCGTTTTCATGGCGGATGGAGTTACGGCTTATTAAAGAAATAAAGTATCTCTCTTCTCGAGCCACGAAACGGCCAACACGATCAAAATAACGACATCGAGGATGGTAATTTCTGTACTCACCGCCATTCGCGTTATTCAACTTTCAGATGTAAAACCAAAGTAAAAGTTATCACTCTACGATATCAAAACAAACGCAAGATCCCATCATAAACGAGCTAAATCCGTTTGAGGAATAAGTATTTTCTGGAGACAATGTTGAATTTACACTGTAGATTTTATAATCTGTGTCTAATACCGCTGGCATCTACATTGGCCGATACATCCGGATGGGCACAGGCCAAGATAACCAAGCACCGAGAACGGGATGAATAATGAAGTAACTCGCGCCTTGGCCGGAAGGGCAAGCCTGCCCAACCGTAGACCGGGCTTTAACCCCGAGATTAGCTTTGAGTTATGGTGCAAAGATCACATCTAATTGTATCAGCGTTGTACGTCCTCGGCTTCTATCTATCCATCTGTGCATCTTCCTTTGCGGACCGCTAACCTGCTTATTCCGTACTTCCGCGTCATTGACCAAGACCTTATAACCACTGCCAATATACTACCTATTTCCATTAGAATAACCTAAATTTCGTAACACAACAAATTTTGATCCTAAGTATCTGTACTAAATGATTACATTTTTCAGTTTATTTCAATCTGCTCGCGAAATAATGTTTCAAATTAAAAAAAAGTTACAGAAATTAAGTTAACCAACCTTGCTTCAACAGAGCATATCACGGTTACCCTGTCGGCCAAGCCTGCGGTAAACGAGAAATTCCGGAAGAGAGAAGATTCCTCTTTTCATCTTAGATTCTTTCGGACTGGCGCCCTTCCACGCGATTCCTGTCAGGTGGAACGAAGCAAGGCAAATGGAATGACAGGTAAGTAGGTGGATTTCTCTTTCGTAATGGCGTATTTACCAAGATAAACGAGGGAGCCTCACTATCTCTAGGCTTACTTTTAATTCCATTAAGTGGAAGCGGCCTCTGGGTTTCACTCTGTCGTTCTCTTCTTCCTTCTCTTCTTCCACGCTCTTAAGTTAACTCAGCTCTGACTTTTGCCGCAGGGTCCGGGCCAATGACTAACCCTTTGAGGACGCAGTTATCCCAAAGAAAGATCTGCTATGAGAATCAGGGATTCGCAGGGTTGGCATTCGACCAAAAACTTAATGAGCGCCGTCGCCAAGAGTAGCAACCCTCTGCGAATCTTGCGGGATAAACGCGAGTTAGAATCGTGACGCGATTAAAGAAAGGTGTTCGTCAACGTTCCGGACTTCACTTAGATTCAAGATTGTTGTAAATCTCCGGTTTCACAAGCATCCCGTACTAAATTAACCATTAATTGGTTCATCCAATTCGAACCATGTCAAGACGAGTCTACAGTTTCTTTGATGTTTGTACAAATCAGCCATACGAGGGGAACTATAATTCGAGTATCGTTCTGTCGTGTCATTCACATTTGCCAGAAACTTGTTAATCACAGTATCGCACGACAAAAGACGAGCTCGCATAATGCGAGAACGTTAACCGCGATAGAACGATGCACGCCAGCATGTACCGCTTCGTGCTCCCCTTTTGCAAGTGTGACTTTATGTCGCACAGCGAATGGCAATATAATCATCCTGATGGTACAAAGCACCTACCCGTCTCACCAAATGCACCTTCTGTGCCATCAAATGCTGATGATACAGACGATATGATGTACGCGCTACTAATTCACGCTATTGTCATATTCCTCCTGGAAACTAGGCGAAGCTACAGGTGATGGAAACACCCAATTTGATGTTCTCGCGTATGGGACTCCGTGCTACGTTTTCACCGTCGCAGGATGTCACAAGCGTACAAATTATGTCAATCCCATAAGCGCTTGATGAGATTAACAAAAACTACATTATGCAGTTCATTAGCTTTGATAATCTCTAAATATGAATTTAGTACATTAAATATTGCAAAATATACACGCATTCAGATTTATTATTTCAAGAAAGTTTCTAACCAATCTCCGCCTTCATCTTACATCTTTATCAAAAACACAAGACTGCAAAAAAAGGAGACCAGCACTTCTGGCCACAGAGACGACGGTGGTCGCTGTATTTTTACGATATTATTTATGATATTAATTTCGCGCGGGTAACGCAGGCCCGCCGGGAGTTGTAAAACGGCGCTCTCTTCCTGCGATATCATTGTCTCGGCGTTGCGGCGCTGCGACGGGAAAAGAAAGGGGTCTTTTACGGGGGTGAATAGTGGCTGGCTCTTTCGCCTCTGTGAAGCGCGCGGAGGCAGAGAGCGAGAAGTAAGGAGAGGAGGTGCCAGTGTTTTCGGTGAAAAGAGGAAGTCGCTCGAAGTCGGTTCGAGACAGACGTAAAGAATAGAAGAAGGAGCGTGAGACAGCCGCTAAAAAGAGGCTAAAATGGCTGGCTCCTTGTAGGTGTTGCGTTAAAAAATCTCGAGAATCCAAAGGAAATTCTTTGAAAGAAGAATCGTATCATCTTCTTCCGACAAGTCAAAGTTGTCTGGATGCATAGAATCGTTGAGTTTTTTAAGCCCATCAAATTTTAGGACAATTATCTTACGTGCGAAAACTTTACAAAATATCAT
>JABFOW010000100.1:0-16051 GCA_022817725.1 Archaeoteleia sp. ZL-2020 | reverse complement strand
CTTACAATGCAAATGACCGGCTGAAGTCTTGCGAAACTTACGTGACTTCGAGATAAGCGTCTTAAGAACCGTCTTATCTTGGGGTTCGAGTTTATCAGGATATATAAGAAACGGAGAAGTAGAGCAGGGGCCATTAATGGCAGCTGATGAAGATGAGTTATTTAATGCGAGTATTCCTATCGCCATCAGGTGACGTTAATACTTCCAATTTAACGAGAGATTGTATGGAATCCAGATTTACATCTTGGGAAGCAAAAGACAATAAAAATCACATATACTGTAAACTATTCCACACACGAGAATCTTTCAAGTGAATTAAATGTGGAGAGTAAAGACCGAAGTGTTATCAGTAATATTTGGGTCGTCGCGTTCTATGCCACCAAGTATGGGCAGAAACTTCACGAAGCTATTAGAACATTCAAGAAATTGGGAAATACAGAAGATTGCGTTGTTCGGAACTGCCCTTATTTTGAAACTATTGTGAAACGAAACCATAACCATTGAATCTACTCCCGTGGAAGCTAAAGCAAGTTCTGAATGTTACCGACTCAATACAATACTTTTCGAATAGAGAGAAAATCTATGTTTGTATAAAAGTTACAGATTTCGTTAAGAGATTTTATAAAATTGTTAAAATTGTTACGGTAAAAATCAGTTTACTGTTGTTTCAACACAGCAAAAGGACTCTTTTAATAATTTTTGTTGTCATAGTTTTGTTTGCTCTCTTGTTAAACTTGTAGAATAAATAAGGTTAGATTGAGAAAGTCTCCATTGAACAATATTGTTTATCCATCTATAGAAGTATGTAATCAGGGATATTTAGACGAGAAATTATGTTAACATGTGACCTGTCACAGAGAAAAATCTGTTAAATTCACGATTGAGGAAACATGCGAAGCGAGTGCAAAGAGAACAACTAGAATCGTGCTGTGACAAGTAGCTATCGATCGTGCCTATATGCTTCATCCCTTGGAAACACTGTGTTATTTGATTCAAACTTAATTAACGTTTTTTTCTCCGTTCTGAATTTGACTTTTGTTTAACACCTATGTGACGTTACACTTTTCTCAAGCTAGTTATAGAGACAAAAATGTTATATTTTATATAATTATGCGTAATTATAAAAAACACTATTAATTTAATAAAAATATCTGTCACGGTGCATAGTATGATTAAAATTATTTGTAGGGCTATCAAGATGGAGGCTTTGACATTTTCGTACGAGTACCACTGAGTTTCTTTCTCCTTTTTTCACCAGGAGGAAATTTCTTTCTTCGCGATATAAGAGAAAAATTGAAACCTGTGTAACCGCATTCTTTCTTTAATAACGCTTCCTGCGGTTTAGCGTTGCCAATGTATTTAATTCCAAGAAAACTGCCTCCTGCGCTATATTTTTATTGTCTATTATGGCGAGCAGAAAGCGAAGTAAAAAGTTTTTCAGAAACCGTTCAACAATAAGAATAAATATATACAATGTGAATTTAATTATCGTCATTTAAGTCGGTATGGCTGGTGTTCGCCTTATTATTTGAAATATTTCTAAATTGTATGCGAATCATGTAACATGATTGCATATTTTGCCATCTCGATTGGTTTTGGAGAAAATTACAATTTATGATTAATTTTTTTTAATTTTAATGTGAAGCTAAATTAAGTGTTAAATATAAATTAGAAATTGTAGTCGGATAATTAGATTCAAACAATGTACAGAAATACATCTGTGCATTAGATGGTAATAAGAATAAAATTGTATAAATTAGAAGTTGTAGTCGGATAATTAGATTCAAACAATGTACAGAAATACATCTGTGCATAGATGGTAATAAGAATAAAATTGGAAACCTGAGTTTCATGCATAATATAATGAATACTTATGATTATGCATAACTTATATCTCATAGAATTATTATTAGGTTACAAATAAATATTCTCATTTAAATGAAATAAAAATATAGTTAAATCACACACATAACAATATTTTATTCAAATACATTAGGTATATTTCGAATAATTATTATTCCCATCAAATGTAATATATTTAAATCAAATAAATATATAACGTCGATACAACTATATTATTTACTTCGTTTAAATAAATATTGATTTGCTGCTGTTGAAGCACATTGTACCACAACATCTAGTCAAACTTGTTATTATACCCATGCTAGAACGCTTTGTGACAGTGTGACAGCGTGACCAACAAGCTCCTATTTCTTCATGCAACCTAGGATCTTCCGCTGTCTAATATATCCGCATGAAATGCAAATAGTCTGAATCCTCGTACGTCTAACCCTCCCACATTCAGACACGTTTTCCTTTAAATTTATCGAAATTACCCTCTCCACTTCACCTCCACTTCACTAGATAAAACTCAAAGCATTCTCGATTCACTCGCTCGAAATACTTTGAGGTTATCTTATTCTCTTTTTGCGGGCGCAGGCTGGATATAGATGGATACCCATGAAATCACTTTGAACGTATCTATCGAAAACGTTATATCAGAGTGCAATTGCTGTAAAATCATCATATATAATATTTAATCTTTGACTTTAATAATAAACAAGAATAAAGAATAAAACACAAACATATTAAAGACTGAAGTTTAGTTGTAAAAATTATTTACACATACGAAATGTGCCTTTCTCTTATTACAAATGATTTTAAACTAATTTTGTAAAATGTAAAGATGTGTTAAGAATAAACTTGGGAGATACTCAAATGAAACTGCTGCGAAGCTGTACACCCGGCTGTACAGAAAAATAGTTTTGTTGAATTAACAAAAATAAAACATTTGGTTCATTCAACAGAACTGTTTTCTAAGTGCAGACTAATGCGAGTTGTTGCTAAATGCGAGAGCTTCCTGTGCAACGTCACCAGCATACCTTAGTGAAGCTTTTGCTGAAGAACTATGGTTATATCCCTTAAAGCTAACGCATTTGCTACATCTACATATTCTCTTTTTAGATAGCATATACTTATAAGATTTGTATTCTTCCTCTTCGTTTATATAAGGTAAGAAATTGTTAAGAAGAAACAATAAAACTTTCGTAATTTGCAGTCAACGATAAATGTGTTGGCAACAAATGTTTAGTATATCTATGTTTTTTATTTAGATTTCATTTATTTTTATTAAAAGAAAGCTTTTTAATTTTGAAATGTAAATCGAATTTTGTTTTATTTGTTGTGTTTCTTTTAGATAAAATGTAATGCAATATAAAAAGAAATGGTTTTCCTTATCCAAGATTTGTAAAGTAGTATCTCTTAAAGGTTTTGTTATGTAAAATATAATGGCAAGTACATATGGACGACTCAATATAAAAAGATTTCAGCGGCTTTTGAAAAGAAGCAAGGTTAACATTGAAACGTGATCTATTGAAAAGTTCCTTGCAATTCATTTTAATGCAAACAAGTGATTTATTAATATTTATTACCAACATATATTACGTTATTTATGTACAGGGTATGCCAAATATAATGTGATTAATTTTGTAAAAAGATTCACTCAATACAAAAGTTATTTAGTTGTATAAAAGGTTAAATTGATATTCGATCAATTTAATTTATACAAATGTCTCAATAGATTTTGGATTATTCACATCTTGACATTTGACTATATGTTTAGTTTTCATATACAGAAAGGATTATGCAGAATCTGAATTATCTAGTATATAAAGATACGTTTAAAAAGTTTTCTCTATTATTATTGATTCGTGGTTAATCCCTTTTTTATTAAAGCCATCCGTTGCACGCTCCCATAAAATGTAGTTTACATTTAAAAGGTATCATAGAAATTGTATTAGCAATTTTCTAATACCATAACAGCATAATGCTATTATGTTAATTATTTCGCATTTCGATATTCAATGACTGGGTGCTCTTTCTATAAATATTCTTATATCAACTTTGAAATCATAAGTTATTTTAATTTATAATTAAAGAAATAGACAATAGTTAAATTTAACATTAAATTGAGAATTTATACATTTTTATTTTAGTTTTTTGCATTGTGGTTTAATGTCAATCCCTAATAAATACTAATTGAATAAATACTTTTCCAGTTGAATTAAATTTTCAGAGAATACGGCAATTAGTTATTAGCACGACATAGTTGCGTTGTAAACTAATATCATACATGAAAACTTAACTTTGTTAGATTTAGGATCCAAGCAAACTGCTGTAATCCCGTTGACCCACTAATACTAATGTTCTAAGGGATTAAGCTAGACGAAGGTCCATTGTACCCAACACTTAAGCAATGTCACACAACGAAAATCTAAACTATTTAGAGAACTTTAGATGATCGCCGTCGAAAGCGTTAAGACGCTGATCAAGACTCTTGTTGTGTTAATATAATTGCAGTCTTTTATGTAATAATAAAATTTATAAATAATAAAATTAATATCTGAAAAATAATCTAAATTTACAAGAAACTTAAAGTACAGAAATTAATTTAGCAATGGCAATTTTACAATCATAATAAAAGTTGTTGAATTTTATTAAATTAATGTTCGATGGCAATATCGTAAATAATAAAATAACTAAAAGAAAATGTTCCTCCGCGTAAAACGAAGCAATAAAGGATAATATATCGAGATATGAATATGCATAGAAATAAAAGGCGATATCTTATTCATCGAATTACAAATTCAATAAGAAATAATTTTTATATTGATTCAAGAATATTGCTCCTTACGTAAGGATTTATGCGCTTGCGCACGTTTTTGCCCGAAGTCGCGTATTTATCGACTTTCAGAGTTCGTGTAACAATAATATTTTTCGTTTGTGCACATCTGAATACTTTCTATATTTTCTTATATACAATATATATTCTGTCACATGACATATTACACACAATATATTAAACAATAAAATTATTTTAAAAAGGAACCAAAGTATGTCATAATCTATACATTAAGTTTGTACTAATGCTACTTTTGTACAATATGCACACTGTAAATTGAATTAACAGACGTTACTTAAAATTATTTAGTTACACAAATATTTACTTTATTAGCGAAAAGTATTTAGAACAAGACGATATCGAAGTAATAAAATCTAATTTAAGTTTTAATTCCAGGATTTAGGAGATTTCCAAAATATGATAAGCATGGTAGTGTTATTTCTACTGTGTAAGGTTGTCACAGAACTGTCAGCGGTATAATATTTTTCTTCATAAAATAGGGTAAGATCGATATCTGAGGTAAGATTAATATCTGTATCAATTTTCCTTGGGACATTACAGATCACATTATTGATAGAATAATACGATATTTATTTATCGAGTATAAACTATGAATATATCATTGAAATCCAAAAGTTTTAAATTGAATTAAACTAAATCCATTCTGACAAAAATTGAAAATAAATAAATACAGCAACTGTTTAAATTAATCAATTAATAACATATTCTTTCTGAGGCAATTTATTATTTGTTTAATTAGAAAACCATAACAGAACTTTGTCATTTTTTTCGACATTGGATAGGTAGAAAAATTGACAAACATGTTATAAATTATTATGCATTGGAAACACAAGATTAAATAGATTAACAGTTAGATAGATTTTCACGTGGAAAATTGACGCAAAAAATGTTATCTTTGTCATGTAGCTGACAAATGATTAATGTTATGTTTGAACATGTTGATAAAAAGGTATCACACAATTGTTATAAAGTAACACTTGCCACTCACTTATGTAACATCCGCTTAAGGTGCACACTCACTTGAGTTGCTGGTCATTATCACTTAGTCACTTAACAAGCAGACAGTTACAAGTTCTTCCACTATATATTACACGATTTCAGGTTGCGAATATGCGCGGGTTATTTGAATTGGAAACATTATTGAACAAACATTTTATAAATTAAATAACTACTTTCAATATAATTGCGGTAAAATTATAACACCTCGGTAATGTTATTTCATGAAACGTTCACTTTAAACTTTTGGTAATCAAATTTTAGATAATTAAATAATTAAGTACGACTTTATAAACAATACAAAATAGAAAACATTTCTTTTGTTCGTAGTACAATTCTTAATACACAACTTGTTTATCCCGTAAAATAACAACATTTGAACGCTAAATTGTGGCACAACTTCACACATCACGAACACACAACTGAACGTAAACACTGAGAATGTTAAGGTTAGGGTGATTGGTACAGTGATGGGCGGCTGCGGGCAACCATGCATCGACGCGCGTGCATCGATGCGCGACCATCGCTGCGCAATCTCACAAATCTCTTGACAGTACTTACACGAATCGGTTCCAACTATGTTCTATAAATGTGATTGACACAACGAAAATCTAGGTCAAATTGTTTAAAAAAGATTATAGAAAAGTTTTTCGAAAAGTATGCTAAGTTTATTGCAAATGAATATGATAAAATGTAATCAAAATTATTTGACACAAAAAATATAAATATATAATTAATAAATTGTAAGAAAAATATTGAAAATATATAAATAATAAAAAAATTGTTGATTTGTTATCTTGTGTCATGAGGAATAAAGTGCTAGTAGCCGTGTGCCAGGACAATATTGTCGTTTAAATTACGCCAAGTAATAGTTAGTACCGCAATTGCCATTCTGATTACAGTAGTTATATTTTTAGTTTCCTAAATGTAATTGCACTTGGAACATCTATAATTACACTTGGTCCACCTATGCTTCGTTTAAACCGTACGATTATAAGTCTTACAACTGAACGAGGTTTCTCTCAGTCTAAGCTAAACAACTGAAACTTTACTCACTGAACTAAAACTTTGTATACACTTTTTCGTTGATAGTTTGTCTTTCTCGTAAAATACCAACTGTTAAAATAATTGTTTGTATGTTTTAATTATTTTTCTGGTAGCATCAAAGCACTCGGATTATCATAAAACGAAATGAAATTTTAGTAACAAATATTATCAACTTGTAAGTAACGAGAAATAATTAAAACTTAATTAAAAAAACATAATTTATTCAATTTCCGTTTCAATCTCATAAGAAATATATGAATTGTTTGTATATATAATATGAATTTGTTTTATTCCTCGAGAGATACTTATTTATTATTGAATATATTTAGTTTATAACTAATTTACATTTTGTATACAAATAGGACATTATTTAAATTATAATTTGAAAATATTTTTCAAATTAATTATTGGTTTCGTGTACAGATTCATCGAGGCAAATGGTTGTGCATTTTAAGAATTGTATTAGTATTCATTTTAATTGAAATGATCATCATGTTAACAATACACAAAACATCGCTTTCATTTGTATATTGAAAATATGATATGAAACGAACGAACTTAATTACTTTATTCAATTTATTGTTTGGAGTGGGCAAATAAAGTTGGTATTTTTATCTTTCCGTGCCTTTTAGCATTATAATTTTCGTATTCACAATGTAGAAGAATAATTTTAACTTTACAATGTATAATTATACATTATTATTTTATTTTTAATTTTATAATCTAAATTTATTTCACCACTTGATTAGCAGAGTAGATAGAAAAGTGGCGAAAAAAGTGGAAAATGACTTTTTAAATTCACTTTTTAGGACTCTATAAAAATGAAATAAATTTGGTCAGGAGGTTTAAAAATGGATCGTTTTGTATGTTTACTATCGATTCTTTTGCTATAAAATGTAGCAAAATTATTCAGAATTGTTTGGGGACAATATAACATTATTTTTCTACGTGTATATGTGGTTAGACGTCCATTATTGATTTTTAATAAACACAAAATGGCAGTGTGAAAACTATAAAACGTTTAATGTTTTTTTCTGAGTAGGTAGTTCAATCAGAATTTCATGTCACAAAAACAAAAAAAGTTGACTGAATTTAGAGGTTCCGGATTTATAGCAACTTCTTACAAACCTTAAAAGAATATTTCAGGCACCAGTATTCTGTATAAAAGTACCCCGAAAAAGTATTAAAAACGGATTATTTTAACTCTCCCTTATTGAATTAGCTTATTTACAAATTTATATTGTTATTATATATTATTCATCATATGTTATTATATATTATTCGTCCAAAATAAATATTTCGTGCAGTCTATAAAAATGTATAATGCAGTTTTGCATAATCACGTTTTAATGAACATTAAAAATGCTCAAGATCTAAACTATTTGTCTCCAATGTAATAAAAAATACTATAAAATTGTGCACAAGTTTTAATTTTTCCATCACCCCGTACATATGCATACCTAGAAGTCGTTGCTGAGATATGAAAATTCAATTATCCGCGTTAACTTTATAATCCTATAAAGACCGTTTACGGGTACATTTATCATTCTCTTTTTAAAAATCCTATTAATTCGCGGTGACAGAAAACGAGGACCGATAATGTTCACAAACTAGTTTGGCATTATAAAACAATCGAATTACTAGGTTAACTATCCTCTGCTGTTCTAACATCTACCTTGCAATTTTTCTCACCTTCTCACCTTTTTATGATTTTTTCTTAAATTTGTGCATGTTTTTTTCAAGAAGTAATGAAAAGTCGAATTTTCCATAACTCTTTTCTTAGATAATTTGACGGAATAAAGAAATCTCACTGAGGTCAGAACGTAAGGCATAAACACCCTGTATAAAATAATTGTATTATGCACAGGTCTTCTTCTCTCGATTGTCCAGCTCAATAAATAATACGAGTGACACTTGTGATATGCGAAGCATACTTCTGATATTGTTGACTATGTATGGAATCAATGCCAAGATTAATACAGTGGACGAATAAAGCTTACACGTTATGTTAAAATCACTTTTTACGATTTCAAATATAACGGTCATTTGAATTAAACATTATCTGCCATCATTTTGAGTAAAATTATTAAAATTTGCTGAATTATTAAAAAAGCTGTAATAAATTATTAACTATTAAAGTTATATTATTCCAATGAAATAATATAGATAATGTTGGCCCATATACAAAATTGTATACTTAAACAATATTAGTGGATGAATGAGTAGATGTAATTCTGAAATTATCGTTCGAGTAAAATGTACGATTTTTCAAAAATATGGGAATAAGACTTGAACTCCGTGTTGGTTGAATAATAAAAGATAAACCCAGACGTACTAAAAAATTTATACGATTCACGTGCGGTTATTCGATTGAAGACTTGATGAAAAACGTCATTCCGCAGCAAGAATTCAGGTGTACTTTTAGTGCTCGCAAGTAGTTTGAGATTCCCATACTGCACACGTGTACGCTACGTGACTACGATTTCTCTTTCTAAGTTTTCCACCAAAATCGCATTCGAGTGCGCTATACTTAATATTTGATATATTATTGAGTTTGCAACATAATGTGCCATTTGAACGGCACTTTTGAACAAGTGAATTCTACAAAATGTAAGAGAAAAACTGTTCAAGAAACAGAAGAAACACAATCAGTAAACAATTTCGAACTGACTTGAATGTCAAATTTGACTAACACTAATTGTTCATGGTTTGTAACTAACTCATGTAAATTACGATACACTCATAAAATGATACTTTTCTCAAATTGTATAATATAATTATTTATTTATTTACATATTTAATAACACGTATAAAAATAAAAATGTTAAATGCGGGAATTGTTATATATGCCACTCGCTTAAATTTGTGAAATCTTTATTCATATATTTCGTACAAGGAAGTAAAGTTTGCAAGAATTCCAAACTACAAATCTTTCATTTCTTACATTTTATGAGACACTTTGGAGAAATATCTTATTTCAGTCTACACCTGCTTTTTCAACCTACTTTTTTATTTTTAAAGAAATTATAATTAAACTATCTTATTTCAGTATATAACCGAAGAGAATATAATCAACTCTCAGATTTCATTGCTTGAATTTTTAATACATTACGAAAAGCGGTATAACCGAATCTGGAATATATCCAAATTTAGCATGAAAGTTAAAAGTAAAACTCTTACACTAATCTTTTTGAAAATGATTTTACAAATATCTAAAAACAACTTTCACAAAACAATAACAAACAACTTTTAGAAAAACAATTTTTATTTTTACTCACAAATATATTAAAAGAATATTTTTTTATTGCTTTTCAGATTGTTGTAAGTCGAATAAAAATTATACATTACATTTCAAATCGTGTTTCACAAACAGTAATTAAAAAGAAAACGTATTTGAAGATGTTATTGTCACGCTTAGTGAATAATTGTATTCTTAATGCTTCGATAAAATGTTAACGAGACGCTTTAAATTAGAAAATGTTCTGTTTTATTTGGAAAGCTCCGTAATATCGTATCCCTTAAAATCGCGTCCAGCGATAAACTTTGGTCAGCACTATTCCGTCGGATTTTACTGGAGCTTTTAATGCTCAAACGGTACCGCGGGGCATTGTAGATGAGAGCACGAATTCCCTACCTTTGAACTTTCTATTGAAACGTTTGTCAAAAACACAACAGCAGTTGAAACATTCACTTACATTCTTCCATCCGATTGAACATTAAAATGTTCAATCGCGAAAAAATATTTAAAATTCAATGTCTAATATTTTTCTAAATATATAAAATACAATTTTCTTTTTCTCCAATATATCGAAATATATTAAAGTTTGAACAAATTGTCAATAGGGATATTTAAAGTACTACTTGAGATGCAACTTTTTTGTTGTATATATTTTTTTAATGGAATTTATTGTTTTTATGATATTCAAAATACAGCAAAAGCAGACAATTTAGTGAACATGACATTCATTTTACTCGAAGACGACTAGATTTATTCCAAATTTGTGTAGAATAAGAAAATTACATACGAAGGAGAACTTAAAAATTACATTACGAGACAATTTAATATACTTGTATATTTTCAGATTCTCGCACTCAGAAAAACAATTTTGTTGATTGATTCAAACATTTTGTAGATTTAACAAAATGTTTGGATGATCCACCAAAACTGTTTTCTGAGTTTCTGTGTATAAAGTACTTGTAAATTATTAATGTAGACTGAGGTTGATTTGAGCCAAGAGATGGTATCTTTCCCTCATTTCTTGATTTATCTGCGCATACAAATTTCTCTACTAGGAGCGATAGTGTTACATAGAATAAAATGGTGAATTATAACACATATAATTTGATGTTAACCGTATAGAAATTGACAGCTTATTGCATGTTTCCCATTGTATCGGTTGATTCCAATCTGAGGGAAAAAAGTAGATTGCCAATGCGATAGTATAATAGAAAATGTAAAAGTTTCTGTGGGGTATTTAAAGCAATACCCATTTGTATGGCCAGATGTGGACAGTTTTATTTATTATCTATTTGTATCGTCATATATCTAGTAAATTTAAGAAATCGTATCGAATTTTATATAAAAGTCATTTCTCAATGAATTTTCATTTTGAAGTTGTGCTGTATGAAAAATATTTGCATTCTTCAAAGTGTAGATAGTTATTGCTTAATTTACATATGGAAATATAGGAGATTGTAGATTTAGTGGTGCACAGTAGAGTAACTATAAAGATGCTCAAATTACCACATCAAACATTTATATAAATTATCTCTTAAAGTTTTCAATGGGTTTGAACAAAGGTGGTTACTTTATGTTATATATTTAAGACACAAAATATAAACAGTTTATTATGTTTGCATCATTGTTATGACCGAATGATGGTCTAGTAGTATGTGGTCTATGATAATCCGGAATATATTCTCTGGTATTTTATACCTTAAATGTACTTAACTTTCTCTTTGGCGTAGAATAAATTACAGACCTACATATTTCATTATATACAAATTATATAATAATATTTTATTTCAAATATAAAATTGTTTATCATATTAGATTATATAATTTCTAGAGTATATATATTTTTGGGATGATTTAACCTAGATGGTCGAACTTTCGGATATTTCAAATTTTTTAAAGAACCATAATTGTATCACTTAAATATCAAACAGACAAGGGAGCACAAAAGTCAATCTGATATAAGAATTAGTCTCCTAAGTTCTGTGATATTTCCTATTTTGGGGGAAATTAATACTGTTGTGATAAATACCCCAACCGTTTGTAACAATATTTTTTTTATTAAATTGATTACTTGGGTGATGAGTTTCAACCGAAGAATAGTATTGTTGTAAGGCATTCCTTGGTGGACATATTTCTCTACAAAATTCTGAGAACAGAACAAAAGTGGGGTAACACATTAAACTATGTGTTACAAATATTTTAAAATTTAAAACATTTTGTTTACGGCACAATTTTCAATTAATTATAATTTCTATTGATTATATTTTCAATCATATAATAATTTTAAATATCTTACAAATATGTACAATATTTTTCAATAATTTTAATTATTTTCGAAGAATTAAATTCTAGAAATTTCTAGAAATGTCTTTATACGAGTTTGATCCCTACGGAATTAGAAAAATTCGCAATAAAATATGAAAAACGGTCTTATTAATTTTAATTACAAAACAAACATGTAATTAAATTTATATATGAAATTTTCATTTCTTGTCGACAGATTCATTTGAAATGAATAAAATTTTAAATAATTATCATGATGCTTTTAAGTCATACTCAATATAATTTTGCTTGCAACAAAAATTTGCTTGATTCAATAAAACTATTTTCTTGTTTTACAGTTAACAAAATGATTTGTTGAATTAACAAAATTATTTTTGTTGATTCAGCAAAACTGTTCTTCTAAGTGCATATTTCCAAAAGCTTCACTTTCAACGTGAGAATTAATTCGATACAAAATGTATGAATAAATAGATTTGGGAAAATTGCAAAATATCTTATGAGCTTACAATATAACAAAAAGAATAAAGAAGAAAAAAGTGTCACGCATTCCGTCGGTATTGGAAAGACGATCGACGCCAAGACTTTCGGAACACGCAGACACGGAGGCGAAGACCAGGCTGCACCACCCTGGAATCAATACGTCAATCGTCCCTCCGACGCGAGAGGCGATATTAGAAAAAGATAGGGGAAAAAGGGACAGAAACATAACGAGGATATGAGGGATGCTGCGAGAGGTTTCACCCCAATTCGCTATCACCCCGATACATATTAAACTCATATCTACCACTTCGCGTAATATATTTGTATAACTACCGTTTTTACAACTGATAAAAACTAGCCTTTTCCCTCGTTGCTTTCGTCTTCTGTATTCTTTCAATCTACAATGTATCGTGAAGATTTATTTTCTGGTTTAATAGAAATGATTAAAATTTATATTTTTCGCATAATTCTTCAATAACAAACAAAATTAATTATAGATTTAGAACACGATGAACCTTACTCTTGTTGTAAAGTTCATTACAATTATAATTGGATGTTTCTCTGAAGTACTTATTAAAACTTTTAAATATAATTAATCTATAATATATACATACATATAAAGTTCAAGAAATAGTTACGAATGCATTATAGAAAAGATGCTGAATATGGGATACCACTTGCAATTCAGCAGGTCAAAATACACGAAAACATTCAAAAAAGTTCTCCTATGCGTCTTTACCTTTACTATATTCGATAGCAAATACGGAATATTCTCGCAAACATTTCCTACAAATATAGTGTGTGTACGTTTCCGATATCTGTCTTTACCCAAAAGTTTTGAAAAATGTGTTACATGAATATGGAAATGATTAAATAGCATTATTTTTAAATTGTAAAAGTCATATATAATTGACATATATAATAATATTGAATACAAATAAATACTGCATTACTAATATTTAATTCTTTAGTTTTTAAAAATTGTGTTAGCAATTAATAAATCCATGCAAATGAAATGGCCAATTCTATATGTAAAATACGGATCACTGTTACCTGTGTATTATCGGAAATTTCAATTCAAACTTCGTTTGCCAATACAGACGCGTTAGTTTATAACTAGTGGCATGACACTAGTATGTGTGATACATAAAAAACTCATTCGGGGTTTATGGTAATTATATACTGTGGGATACAATTCTATTATGGCATGGTGACCGATCGTACATTAATGCATTTGGCACAGGCGCTGGGATTTCGAGGCTTCTACATTTTTTGTCATACAAATTTGTATCGATTCCATACGAATCGCAGGTTTATTGTATTACTACAAATTTATTCTAAATTCTCAAAAAAATATAAACACCTGAAGTATTTGCACAATTTCTTTACTAATCCATTGGTTTTATCCATTGCTCATATTGTAAGCATATTCTTTAAGATAAATATAAGAATAATTTAATTATTAACATAATTAACATATAATTTCATGAAATGATTAATGAAATAATATAATTTAAGTTTTAAATTAGATTCTTTATACATTGCTGAATGGTATGTTATAATATATTATATTTTATAAAATATTTGCTACATTATTCGATGATATATTATGAAAAAAAAATATGGTCTGAATTGACTTCGCGTTCGGAACGTTGCATTTCTCAATGAACATTTACACTTGTGTCACTTCCGATTCGCTGCACATGCAGCATATTAATTCACGTTTCCATAGCAGCAGAACTTTTATTGCGATTCGTCGACACGTTGTTTGTCATTTTCGTCTGATTTTAGAATATCCTTCGAAGTAAAATATGAGTATCCGGTGATTCTGTGAATGCTCAGTTTCCCTATATTCTAATATGCTCAGTCAATAAATTTAACGTAAAAACAGAGAATTCATGATAACTCTAATCCTCCGAGATAATTTACAACTGTTGGAATATTCAGAAAAGGCGACATGAAACAATTAAATATAAAATAATATCAGATTAACTATTAAATGTTATTTCTAAAAACAAAAATATAATAAATAAACTACGTTATACTTTAAAATAAACTTTCTTATTCTTCAAGTTTGACGAAGTAAAACGTTATGAATACGGATAGTTCAAGTTTTCGTAATAATAATAACTATAAAAAAGTTGACGAACCGAGCGAAGCGAAGTTGGCTCGAATCCAGTTTTCATCGTAGACCTATTTGTCCCTCGCATAGTTTGAAATTTGTAATATCTATCTTAAAGGAATTGCGTATAATTAAGTAGGATAATTACTATGCAGTTTAGGAGTGATTTTGCGTTATAGAATTTGCCAAAGTGCTTACTTTACGGCGTAACGCGTGCATTAAAAAAAGATGAAGCGTGGGTAATTTTCAACCCTGCCTCACCTTACGAAGAGGTTTGGCATGTGCTCAATAATCTAACGAAGTAACAGCACTAAAGTGCAATTTGATATAATTATTAAAGTGTTTTTAAAAATTGTCATCTTCTAAAGAAATTTGATTGAATCACTTTATATACACAAAATAATGTTTATATAAAAGTTAATACAAGCAGTTTGTGGTTTTTGTATCATTTAGATTATCTTTAGATTGAAATTTATTTAGTTAAACAACTTTGAAAAAGATATTATCGCAGATATCACATGTGTTTCAAGTTATGAGATAAAATATTCGTTCATCGACCTGCAGTGATTCTATTTATATACAGCTGTCCATTAACGGTTGTTAATTATGAAAATTAATTTAAAATTCGCATTACGTTCAGACTGGCGCTTTTTTAGAATAAATTCTGTAATATTATTAATACTCTCTATGACGTTAAATGGAGTAAACTAATAGTTTAATAATATATCACGATCATGAGTTACGATTATGATTTACAAAGTTACTCATCTATATTTATTTTTTAATATTTATTATAAATTATGTAATTCTTATAAAATATTTTCATAAAATTTAAATAAATAAAATGATGGAATATCTTGGAATACTGAAAGTCTTAAATAACTTCAAGATGGATCGTAGTGTCGCCATTTGTAATCGTGATTAACAAGTTTCTTTCATAAAAATTGTACATAAAAACTGTTTTATTATAAAAATCATAAAAAAATAAATTCATATTTTACGAGATCCGAGATATATATATGAACATGTATATATATATGTTATGAAACTTTTCTTTCATATTTTACGATTTTACGAAAGGAATTTTTAAAAAAATTTCACAGTAATGAAGAAAATATCATATTATGCAAATTATTACATTTTTGTCGACGTTTAAATAATAAACGTTTTAACAAACTATTAT